>JBCFYV010000295.1:0-186676 GCA_039000515.1 Timema cristinae
AGGGAGAGTAACATATTTCTGACAGATTGTGGAAAGAAGGAGGGATAGTAGCATATTGCTAAGAGAGTGTGGAAAGGAGGAGGGAGAGTAGCATATTGCTGACAGAGTGTGGAAAGAAGGAGGGATAGTAGCATATTGCTGACAGTACGGAAAGAAGGGGGTAGAGTAGCATATTGCTGACAGTATAAAAAGAAGGAGGGTAAGTGGCATATTGCTGACAGTACGGAAAGAAGGAGGAAGAGTAGTATATTACTGACAGAGTACGAGGAGCGGAGAAATAAAGTAATATGACGGCGATATATCAAGGTGACCAGGCCAAAGGCTAGATAATGATGTCACATTATCTTTGTTGATCGTTACATATCTCGCTTCTCCTTTGTAAATCCTTACAGTTATAAGCGTATCTCCGTAGTGTGGTATTTCTCCCGGCAGACCCGTGCCACTAACTGTACAGCCTTGTTACAAGTGTCCTCGCTCTGTAGGATCCTCGGGGAACCTTTCGTAACTGGTGTGTTCGGAGATGAGCAGTTTCATCAAACTCGTGACCGGTTCTACATGAGCTGACCTGGCTAGTTGGTTTTCCGCCTTTCACTTGTGGCTAGCGCAGTCTGTCCCGGACTTTGATCATAGTAATAATTAATTACACAGTTGAAATAAGGTACAGGAAAGATTGAATCAATCAGAAATACGCACAAACAACATTTAATTGCTGTGTATTACAAGTGTTGTATTATATGATATGATACATATGACCGTCCTTGGTGACGACTTGACTCCAAATGGCGTAGATCACAGGAAACACCCATATAAATTTGATTTTTAAAAAATTGTAAATTTTTCAAGACAATTTAACATTTCATGATTTTTACTAAAGCAAAGTTTTAAGAAGACATTGGAATGTCATCAATACTACTCCTTATAGTAATGTTAACTTTACATGAGCTAATACCACGTGTGATACAGTAACACGGAGCGATTGGTCAATTGTGCTCCCATCACTATCACTGTATTGTCCAACACCTCGAACCAAACCCCGGACTCATTCGGCATTTATTCATTGGAAAAGTTCTAGACCAAGGAGGGTTGTATTTATTTGTTGAGGCTGCTGTGAATACTTGAAGCTATTTCCAAACCAGACGCACCCTATTGGGTTCCGTGAAGACTATTAAGCTCGCCTAGTAGTGTCGGCAACTCGGTCCCCGCTGCTGTTGTGCGGTCAGTATACATTGCATCTACAACATTGCTCCGACCATTGCTCGCCTGGTAGTGTTGGCAACTCGGTCCCCGCTGCTGTTGTGCGGTCTAGGGGTAAGGTGTCGGACTTCTGTGCTGGGGTCCGGGGTTCAATCCTCGGTCCCGGCACAGATTTATCTGATTACCAAACCCTTCCTTCACCTCTGACAAGACTTGTACTAATCACAACTTGTGAATGTGGGGAATGCCAGGCCTCCACCATGGTTCAGATTCCACGTTAAACTGTAGATCTTCCATTTCTTCTCACAATCACCCTACCATTACACATTAGCATAAGTGCGTACAACCCGAGCGGGTAGTAAGACGCGGTGCTAATAGTAATAATAATAATAATAATAATAATAATAATAATAATAATTTAAACAATCGTGTAAAATTAAGTTCTATTGTTTGGGCCATCATTATGCAATGCAAATATGTGTATGTAAAAGTTTGGTCTGAAAGTGTTTTTGAAAACAGTCTTTCATTCGGGTTTATTTTTAACGATTTGAGAATTGAATTCATTTTGCCAGACTCATTGAAATGTATTAATGTATTCTTGCTCGCTCTGCCAACAGTCCAATTCCCCACATACTGGGAGTGCCATCTAACCTGAGTATCTGTATAAATCATTAAAATTACATCGAACAGAACTATTTAACCGTGTTTTTTTTAAAACTAATTCACTCCAGTAATGATTTCCAGAAACGATCTTTTCTCTGTGACATTACCAATATTAAGATTTCCAACTTGGGAAGTTTTGTTCTATTAAACTTCTAATTTACTGTTACATAGGTATTGCATAACCTTTTTTAAACTTAAAATAAAAATTACCGCATGTTTATCAAAGTGTTTTAGTGCTTTGCTCCACAAACTGGCTTTGTTTCAACTTAACTTGTTTGTAATTGCCTTTCTTTGTCCGATGTCGCCTTTAGGTTGTTCAGCTTTCTCGCGTCAGTTCGCCATTCATAGAGTTACTGGAACACTTCCTTGGGTTCAACTTCTTCGCCCGAGTATTGTTTGCCAAGTTTACAATACTCGCGACGTTGGACACATGGACAAAGGCGTCACTCTCGTCCGATATGATTTGCCAGCGACAGAAAGGTTGACGTTCGACCCCAGTCTGGTGAATTGATTTTTTTAAACTGTTTCTCAATTTTCTTTCTTTACAAATGCTAGTGCATTTCCTATAAAATTATATCCTCCTCATCTTTGCCCTATTAGTGTAAATATACGGATAGGTCCGAAGGGTAGTTAAACGTTACGTACGGAAAGTTTCAACGATTTAACGTAAATTGTGAATACTTATTAATAAATAGTAGCAACACTACTCGGATATTAATTACAAAGCAAAATCAAAGTTAAGGCTGGTCTTTGTTTTTACCGCCACGTCTTACTACCTGCTCAGGTTGTACGCATATGTAATGATTACACTATTGAGTTAGAGATGAGGAAGGACGAATTTAGAGGAGTTGTACCTGAATTTGCGTAGAGAGTGGAAAATCGTTTTGGTAAAACCTTCCTCAAGATTTCTGACTGGGATCCGAACCCTGATCTCCCTGTCTGGAGCAGTCTAGTCAAACACGAGAGTGACACCTTGGACCATGCGTCCATCAAAGCAGGTAAGGTGGTTGTTATATAGCACTATACTACATAGGCCCCCCAATCCAGGGCCTGTATTCACTCAAAAGAGCCGGCGCAGTCTGGGAGAAAATTGACCTACACAAGAACTTGTCACTTACGTTACCTCACTTTTAAAATGGCAGCATGCTATCGTACACTTAGTAAACGGGGCGCCAATAAATTATTATTACTATTATTATTATTTAAAAAACTCGATGGTGTGGCCCCGCAAGAGAGTTATACCGACCCAGCGGCCGCCACCATCATTGATGATAGTGCCAACGTTTGATGATCGAGGGTGTCATGTGTTCAGCACGAGCCCTACAACCATTAATTTCAGTTTTCCAAACCGGAGTTGCTACGTATTTCCTAATTTGTCCTCACGAGGCTGATTTTGACCTCATTCCAGACCTACTGCTTCATAGATACATTTATGTAAGCGCCGTGGATCGAACCCTGGACCTGTATCCAGGAACTTAGTCTCGCAATCACACCATTTGATCCAACATAGAGTAAACTAAAGTGAAAATGAAGTTATTATTTACCTTTTGTTGTTGCATTAAGCATCCATAGCTTACAGCGCCATGACAGTTTGTTTTCATTATTATAACAATAAGTGGTATGACACAGTCTGAGAATTTTTCTCTTATAATTACAGCTTGGAACAACATTTAAAAATAATTATCATTAGACTACATGTACTTAGCAAAATTGTTCGAACAAACCATTTTAAAAAATAAGTTTTTGTGAATAGCCTTGAAATTATTATTTTTGTAAAAGTGGAAATATTAATTTATTTAGCATGAAAAACATTTCCCAGATACTCAAGTCGAACTAAATCTTAAAGATAATTTTCGAAAAATCTAAATTTTCTAAAATTTGTCATTAGAAAACTGCCTTTAAATTAATTTACTTTAGAAAAATAAACAAACATGACTTATTATGTAAAATAGTTACCGGATATCTATTTTTAACCAAACCGCTGAGCTATTTAAAAAATTAAATCAAATTTTATTCAAATCATTTAACTACACTTAAACGAATTCTTCCCCAAAAAACAAGTCAACGCTTGTATTTATTTTGTTAACACTCCCCAAATATACATTTAATAAACAACGCCAGTAAGGTCTAAAATGGATATCTTTCACACGACGTTTTTAAAAATAAATATTAAAACATATAATAGCTCTTGAAATAATTAAAGGAAAACATGAAAAAGTTGTCTCGTTAGAAAAATATTTTATTTTTATTTTACTTTGTTATATTATGTTAAAGAAATTTTAAGAATTCTTCAACTATATTTTCATTAGACAGTTATGACCTTGAATAGTGAAGTTATGTCAGTTCATCCCATTCACATAAAAATTGATAAAATTGGCTACACTTAAGTTTAGTCAATTTTACATTCATACGTAAATAAATATATTTCTTCGTATGTATAATTCAATAGGCTTTTTTTTTCAGTTGCCGACGAGACAATGTTAATAATTTGAAAATATACGTCAAGCACAACCACAATTTATTGTACCGTAATATTATATTTTCGGGTGAAGAAACCAGCTACCCACAATTCTTCATACTCTCATTTAGCTTTACCACAATTAGTAATCCGGTTGGGGTTCAAATTCTGGCCAAATTCACTTCAATAAGTTCAACACCTTACCACAGTTTGTGTGTCAACTATTCCTGGCAAAGTTGAAGATTTATAATTGGTAAATTGTCTAATGGGGGACTGAATGTTATGTTGTGTATTGCTAAAATGTGTGTTTGAAAAATGCACGTAATATACACAAAATAAAAAAATTCTGGAGTTGGTTTTATCTAATGATTTTTTATTTCATTCTTCCAGGCTAATATTTGTGCATTTACTCTTATCAACTTTCCTCATCTTTAAGATACTATGGGTGGTATGCAAGAACGTATAGTGAATGAGTGGACCGATAGTTTGCTCGGGATCCCACTATTGGTCCACTAAGCATTCACTATACTTTCTTGCATATCGCCTATTTATCTTTCAGATAAATCAATATAAGTAGCTGAGAGCCTAAATACAGGCGCAGATGTATCACTACATGTATATATAAATATATGATCTTAGCACCAATGAATTACCCAAGCTCTTGGAAAGAGAAACACAGCTGTTTGACACGTACAGTATCTAAGAAGTCTGGGTACCAGTTGTTAGAAATTAGTGTTGTTATTTTGCTACAAGCATACCCTGCATCATACATTGGTGACGTAATCGTAATTATTACCTAACATAGAACCAAGTTTTTAAACGATTTTTTTACATAAAAATCACACTAATAGTGTATGAATGAGTTAAATAATTTGTTACGAAAGTGTACACATATTTGCTTACACAGAGGAGGGGAAAAAATTTGTTTTCACAGACTTGTCAAATCTATCTTAATTTCGACATTCCAGAATTCAAACCCCACTTACACATCGCAGGTGACACAATAATACACAATTATTTACATAAGCCAAAATTCAAATGTATTGCCATCCCAAGTTTCAAATACAAAAAAAACTGTCGACCTGTCTCACGCTGGTAAGATCTGACAACTGCGCGCCCCAGAAGACCTGTACTGCAATCTAAGAGTAGAAAAACCTATGTCAAAATTTAAAAAAAATGTCCATGATTTAGCCCTATAATATCTAAATATGAAGTTTGAACCAAATCCACCAAACCGTTTTTTATCCAGCCCCAGCGACAGACTCGTAAAATCCACTTTTTGGACTCTGAGAGGCTTGCCGTGCTCGGAGTCACATAAAACTAGGTTCATCATCTCGAGGTTTAGAATGTTCTCGATTACAATAATTTATCTTGATAAGAGAACGTAAAAACGACATAAAATAAACCAACTGCAGTATTCTCTTGGATCCAAAGACGTCTTGTCATTCAATATCACGTGCCCAGTATATTTTTAAAACGTGTTTTAGAGTTTCTTTAAATGTTTTACTAGTTCAACGAAAGCTGTGCTACTAATAAAATAGATACAGTACGTACTTTATAAGGAATAACATTGTTATTAAAAAGCACCAAGTAATAGCTATAATTTTATTGCTAGCTTATAAGAAAAGTTTAAAGAGTAGGTCTATTTGTATTACATACCATTCCAGTAGGGATTTAAAATAAAGTAGCGACGAATTTGTAAGCAAAATAGGTCAAAGAAAGGACAGTTAACTCTTTGATGACGTCACCATAGCTCTGACCACCAGTTTACTCCTTGTTTTGATGACGTCACCATAGCTCTGGCCACCAGTTTACTCCTTGTTACGTGAAAAGAGAAACGGGGCAAATAAACCAGTACGCCATTTTCATATTCGGACATGGAGAGTTTTCGTGATTGACTTGGTTACGTCCTGGTATCGACCAAGTGGTTCTGACCAAGTTCAAGTGCGAAAACAATTTTAAGATGTTTTACTTAAACAAAAAAGGTGGGTGGGGTGGAGTAGATCCAAAAGCTGGTAGGTGAATTTCTGTAATTCTACTAAGTACTACATGTACTGCAAATCAACAGAAAATTAGCTTTTTAATATTATCCTTAGTTATATATGTGCTTATTTTGACTAGTCCTAATATTTACACAACATGTCTTTTAAGTACTTACTTACTGTCATGTATTTCTAGCTAGTAATTGCTGTCCATTTTAACTTACAAAAACTTAAAATCCATTGACTACGAAGTTATACTCGTTTAAATCTGACATAAGAAGTGATGCTGTTTTGAAATTGGCACACAAACTCTTGGCTCTTTGGTTGTAACCATACTATTTAGTCTGGTCAAGTAAAGTGTCACCAAACTTAGCTCTGGTATTGTCTCGGTCATAAACAATTCGCTAATACCAGGTCTACCACGAAAACACGCCTACAGTTTCACCCTTTCTCTATCCAGTCCTTGTAGTCGGTCCGCTGTCGCCAGGAATGATCCTGGGTCACGTGACCTGGAGCGGAAGGAAACCTCGCAAGTGGCGGCGTTCCTCTCAAGACTTGCAACACCTCTCGACGGAACAACTTGGTAATTGGCGAGTAATTAATGTTGGAATAACTTGATTACTCCGCCCCCGCGACCCCTTTCCGAATGACTTCCTGCAACTTAGGAAAACAGTTCCAGATGCTTGTGGGGGCTGTTCAGGGAACCTAGGGGGGTATATCTCTCACCTGGTAGGGGATAAGCTAGGTGTTAAATCTGCACATACTTACAAACTAGCTTAAATTTTGAATTAAATATAGGGGTCTAGTTTAAAAATGTAATCTGGACGTTGACTTAGTGTTTTAATACTCGCTCACTGAATGGTCCAGGGTTCTTCCCGTGCTCAGGTTCATTCTTGACTCGTATATTAAAACAGAGTCTGTGATGGACGAGTGAAATCGTAATCTTCTTGGAGCTATTATTGAAAGCAAAGAAACAGGAGACTCAGGGTCTGCTTTCATCTGCCGGATTCACAAGATTTGATTTACAGGTTGGCAATATTCATAATAGAGCATTGGTGTGCTAGTCCTAAGCTCCCAGGTTCGATTCTCGTATACAGGTGTGCAGTGGCGTATTCTCTGGGTATGCTAGTCCTGCACAGCATACCCATGATTATATGGACTAGCTGTTTGTTTAGTTCATTGCTGTCTGTGTGAACTGTGTAAACACTAATGTTTGGATTGTTAATAAATATACATGTAATGAATTATTAATTTTAAAACTAATATTGGCTAATATTTCAAGAATACTGTGTTTTAAGTAATTCTTCTTCCAAAAGGTTCTACTTTGCCTTAAGGAAACCCAGGGCTTGCTGCTTGAAAACCTCAAGGCAAGCTAGGGAGGCTCTAATGACCTTGACCAATGTCCAGAGGGTTGCAACACATTCCTTTCCACTCAGCCATAAGTAATTGGGCAATGAACTCGGGTTTTTACACCCCAGGTCATGCTGTTCATATGAAGCAAGCTAAGCATTGTGCCAACTATTGACCAAAGATTCAAGATCACAATGTTTATTTATTAAGCTAATTTAGTGTAGTTTAAGTAAAATTACATAAAATACATATAAAATTAATTGTAAAATAATAGTATACGTAACAAGCTTTAAATTATACACTAATTAAATACATTGAACTATGTTTAAGTATTCTATTCACATGCATTATCATGTATTTGCAAACACATTTAACCACTCTTTAAAATTTAGGCATTTCAGCAATGATATATTGGGGAAAAGGCTACTCCGTAGTTGATGGTAATTCTTGTTTTACTTTAGTAGAAAGGATCGTGGAGTTTTAATAGTGGTATTTTAGTTTTTGTTTTACATTAACGACTTATTAGTCATTGTGATTTTATATAATTATACATCAAAGAATCCCAAAAGTCAGAGTGTGATTTCACCATTTCAAGTTGATTTAGAAGGAAAAGGTAAAATAAAATATATATTAATATAATTTACTTAATCAGTGGCGCACCGAGCCATTTACTTTGGGGGTAGGTATTCAATCAAGGCTGTAGCAAGAATGAAATTTTGATGGAGAGAGCGGGTTTGGGGTTGCACAACCTCCTAAGCCCAGAAGCTATTATTTATATGTTTTTTCAATTGTTAATTTTGTGTGTAAAGGTAAAATTTTTGAATATTAGGCTTAAGTCTGAAGTCTGGTCTTAAAATGTAGCCTATACATTCGACACATCTTCCATGATAAATAATTTAGTTATACTTAATATTATTTAAATTTCTATTAGCATTATTTGTGGTGTTGGGGAAAGAGGGGGAAGGGTGTCAAATACCCTGTTTGCCCCTCTCCCCCTTGGGTACACCACTGCTTACAGCAAAAGATATGTGTAAATATCTTAGCAATAAATCAATTACGTAGTGATAGAGTATTAATAGTCCGAGATAAACTCCCCTATGTTAGTCAGAGTTTACGCATCTAAATATATTCTGGTGCATAAATTCTCAAGTTGGGAGACTCGTTTGTTTCCAAGCAGCAATGTGTGAGATAAGTTGGCTTTAAGAAACAGTTTTAACTGCAACGTGAGTTGGACAATCCACCTGATTCCCTCTCACCAAGATCTGATGGACGCTTGATCGATGTACCACTTCATTTTACTCTTATTATGATTGTTTGCTTTGAGTATTGTTAACTGTGTGCTTTTAATTAAACTAGGCTAATTGAATAGAATCTGTCTCTCTTATGCATTCACAAATATGCCTAGTGGTCTAGTGGTCATAAGTTCTGGCTACGAACCCAGAGGTCCCGGGTTTGATTCCTGGCGTGTCCAGGTTATCTTTGAAGCAGTGGGTCTGGAACGATTTAGATTCAGACTAGGGTGGATAAATAAGGAGCTACTCGAATAAAGAAGTAGTGGCTCCGGTATAGAAAGCCGAGCTTAATGGCTGGAGTCATCGTGGTGCTGACCACATGACACCCTCTATCCGCAAGAGTTGGCACTAATTCTCCAAACAGTTTGGTAGCCACTCGGTAGGTATAGCTTGAATGCGGGCTGACACTATGGAGCTACTTTTATTACATTTTGTGTGGATGGTAATCAACGTTATGTATAAATAAAAGAGAAAATATGGGGGAGGGCTCAAAATTTCTTAAGATAGCATACATACAAAGGGCAATAATAAATGTTCTAGAATCACTGTTCTATATGGACACATCTTCAAATATATCCCTTGACGTTCTTGGACAACGGTGGTTGAGGGTCCTCGGCCCCCAAATCTCCCCTGCAACTTTAAGAGTACAGCATACCTATTAATTTTTCTCAGAATACGCCACTGCAGTTGTTATTTCAAACTAAATTTAATTGAATTGTCATACGTATCCAAGTGTATGACTATAAACGTAATATCTGTCGTGAAGATAAAATAATCAGGCTACGTATACCTCAGTAACTGACATATTTAATTCAGTTTTAAAATGACACTTGGACATGTGATCGCTCCATCTCTATGTAGGTGTTGAACAGTTACATCTTGCAAGAGAGACAGCATGAAGCCGGCTCCTGGGACAGCGGTGTCTGTGTCAACGATATTTCGCAAAGGTCCCGAGTTATATTCCCATGTACAGGTGTCATTCTTCAACTACATTAAAAATAAAATCCATCGTGTAGTTTAAGTTGGCCTCGAGCATAATTCGTGTAACTTTGTACGCAGCCCAAGATTGTATTGGTTTGTATTAGAACTAACCGATAACAGATACTAAATTATGTGTTGTGATATTTTGATTGGATCAAAAGGAAGTGTTAGGCCAAGTAAGACCGGCTAAATGTTGTAAGCGAATGTGTGAAAAAGAGAAACACCAAAAGTTTTAATAATAAAAGGTCTTGTATGACTCGGCGTATCAATATTATCGAAGCGAAGAAAGTATGCGAGGGCGGGGAAATGTGGCGAAATGTAGTGCTTATGGGCAGAATTTATAATTATCAGCAATCGATTCAGTAACAATGGCCTTTTTTAATTTTTACATGTATTGTAAGATTGTTGTCTTAGGCCACGTGAGCTATCATTATCAATCTAATTTACTATTTGATTCCAATAGTATTACTTGTTTTTCAGACTCACAGAGTTACATTTTCTTAAAATCAATTGAACAATTATAGAAACTGTTTTAACTTTCAAACTTTAAGGTGTTAGCCAGCAGTCGAGCTATTCCAACCATCTGTTGCAAATATAGTGTCAGTGTATAAAATATGTTAATGCTGTAGTAAACATATCACCATGGAGAGAATGAGGTCTACTGTTGACAGAACTACTAGTAAGAGTGTAGTAACGATAATAACATGGAGGGAGGTCTACTGTTCACAGAACTACTAGTAAGAGTGTAGTAACGATAATAACATGGAGGGAGGTCTACTGTTCACAGAACTACTAGTAAGAGTGTAGTAACGATAATAACATGGAGGGAGGTCTACTGTTCACAGAACTACTAGTAAGAGTGTAGTAACGATAATAACATGGAGGGAGGTCTACTGTTCATAGAACTACTAGTAAGACTGTAGTAACGATAATAACATGGAGCGAGGTCTACTGTTCACATAATTACTAGTAAGACTGTAGTAACGATAATAACATGGAGGGAGGTCTACTGTTCACAGAACTACTAGTAAGACTGTAGTAACGATAATAACATGGAGGGAGGTCTACTGTTCACAGAACTACTAGTAAGAGTGTAGTAACGATAATAACATGGAGGGAGGTCTACTGTTCACAGAACTACTAGTAAGACTGTAGTAACGATAATAACATGGAGGGAGGTCTACTGTTCATAGAACTACTAGTAAGAGTGTAGTAACGATAATAACATGGAGCGAGGTCTACTGTTCACAGAACTACTAGTAAGACTGTAGTAACGATAATAACATGGAGGGAGGTCTACTGTTCACAGAACTACTAGTAAGAGTGTAGTAACGATAATAACATGGAGGGAGGTCTACTGTTCATAGAACTACTAGTAAGACTGTAGTAACGATAATAACATGGAGCGAGGTCTACTGTTCACATAATTACTAGTAAGACTGTAGTAACGATAATAACATGGAGGGAGGTCTACTGTTCACTAGAACTACTAGTAAGACTGTAGTAACGATAATAACATGGAGGGAGGTCTACTGTTCACAGAACTACTAGTAAGACTGTAGTAACGATAATAACATGGAGCGAGGTCTACTGTTCACAGAACTACTAGTAAGACTGTAGTAACGATAATAACATAGAGGGAGGTCTACTGTTCAAGAACTACTAGTAAGACTGTGAGTAACGATAATAAAATGGAGCGAGGTCTACTGTTCACATAATTACTAGTAAGACTGTAGTAACGATAATAACATGGAGGGAGGTTACTGTTCACAGAACTACTAGTAAGACTGTAGTAACGATAATAACATGGAGCGAGGTCTACTGTTCACAGAACTACTATTAAATGTAGTAACGATAATAACATGGAGGGAGGTCTACTGATCACAGAACTACTAGTAAGATGTAGTAACGATAATAACATGGAGGGAGGTCTACTGTTCAAGAACTACTAGTTAACTGTAGTAACGATAATAACATGGAGGGAGGGGTCTACTGATCACAGAACTACTATTAAGATTGTAGTAACGATAATAACATGGGGGGGGGGGGGGGGGGGGGGTAATACATGGAGCGAGGTCTACTGTTCATTAGAACTACTAGTAAGACTGTAGTAACGATAATAACATGAGGGAGGGAGGTCTACTGTTCACAGAACTACTATTAAGACTGTAGTAACGATAATAACATTGGAGCGAGGTCTACTGTTCACAGAACTACTAGTAAGAGTGTAGTAACGATAATAACATGGAGGGAGGTCTACTGTTCACAGAACTACTAGTAAGATGTAGTAACGATAATAACATGGAGGGAGGTCTACTGTTACATAGAACTACTAGTAAGACTGTAGTAACGATAATAACATGGGGAGGGAGGTCTACTGTTCACAGAACTACTATTAAGACTGTAGTAACGATAATAACATGGAGCGAGGTCTACTGTTCATAGAACTACTAGTAAGACTGTAGTAACGATAATAACATGGAGGGAGGTCTACTGTTCACAGAACTACTATAAGACTGTAGTAACGATAATAACATGGAGCGAGGTCTACTGTTCATAGAACTACTAGTAAGACTGTAGTAACGATAATAACATGGAGGGAGGGAGGTCTACTGTTCACAGAACTACTATTAAGACTGTAGTAACGATAATAACATGGAGCGAGGTCTACTGTTCACAAATTACTAGTAAGATGTAGTAACGATAATAACATGGAGGGAGGTCTACTGTTCACAGAACTACTAGTAAGACTGTAGTAACGATAATAACATGGAGCGAGGTCTACTGTTCACAGAACTACTAGTAAGACTGTAGTAACGATAATAACATGGAGGCGAGGTCTACTGTTCACAGAACTATAGTAAGACTGTGGTAATGATAATAAGATGGAGCGAGGTCTACTGTTCACATAATTACTAGTAAGACTAGTAGTAACGATAATAACATGGAGGGAGGTCTACTGTTCACAGAACTACTAGTAAGACTGTAGTAACGATAATAACATGGAGGGAGGTCTACTGTTCACAGAACTACTAGTAAGACTGTAGTAACGATAATAACATGGAGGGAGGTCTACTGTTCACAGAACTACTAGTAAGACTGTAGTAACGATAATAACATGGAGCGAAGTCTACTGTTCACAGAACTACTATAAGACTGTAGTAACGATAATAACATGGAGGGAGGTCTGCTGTTCACAGAACTACTAGTAAGAGTGTAGTAACGATAATAACATGGAGGAGGTCTACTGTTCACAGAACTACTATTAAGACTGTAGTAACGATAATAACATGGAGGGAGGTCTGCTGTTCACAGAACTACTAGTAAGACTGTAGTAACGATAATAACATGGAGGGAGGTCTACTGTTCACAGAACTACTAGTAAGAGTGTAGTAAAGATAATAACATGGAGGGAGGTCTACTGTTCACAGAACTACTAGTAAGAGTGTAGTAACGATAATAACATGGAGGAGGTCTACTGTTCGACAGAACTACTAGTAAGACTGTGGTAATGATAATAAAATGGAGCGAGGTCTACTGTTCACAAATTATAGTAAGACTGTAGTAACGATAATAACATGGAGGAGGTCTACTGTTCACAGAATACTAGTAAGACTGTAGTAACGATAATAACATGGAGCGAGTCTACTGTTCACAGAACTACTATTAAGACTGTAGTAACGATAATAACATGGAGGGAGGTCTGCTGTTAACACGAACTACTAGTAAGACTGTAGTAACGATAATAACATGGAGGGAGGTCTACTGTTCACAGAACTACTAGTAAGAGTGTAGTAACGATAATAACATGGAGGGAGGTCTACTGTTCACAGAACTACTAGTAAGACTGTAGTAACGATAATAACATGGAGGGAGGTCTACTGTTCACAGAACTACTAGTAAGACTGTAGTAACGATAATAACATGGAGGGAGGTCTACTGTTCACAGAACTACTAGTAAGACTGTAGTAACGATAATAACATGGAGCGAGGTCTACTGTTCACAGAACTACTAGTAAGACTGTAGTAACGATAATAACATGGAGGGAGGTCTACTGTTCACAGAACTACTAGTAAGACTGTAGTAACGATAATAACATGGAGGGAGGTCTACTGTTCACAGAACTACTAGTAAGACTGTAGTAACGATAATAACATGGAGGCGAGGTCTACTGTTCACAGAACTACTAGTAAGACTGTAGTAACGATAATAACATGGAGGGAGGTCTACTGTTCACAGAACTACTAGTAAGACTGTAGTAACGATAATAACATGGAGCGAGGTCTACTGTTCACAGAACTACTAGTAAGACTGTAGTAACGATAATAACATGGAGCGAGGTCTACTGTTCACAGAACTACTAGTAAGACTGTAGTAACGATAATAACATGGAGGGAGGTCTACTGTTCACAGAACTACTAGTAAGACTGTAGTAACGATAATAACATGGAGGGAGGTCTACTGTTCACAGAACTACTAGTAAGACTGTAGTAACGATAATAACATGGAGCGAGGTCTACTGTTCACAGAACTACTAGTAAGACTGTAGTAACGATAATAACATGGAGGGAAGTCTACTGTTCACAGAACTACTAGTAAGACTGTAGTAACGATAATAACATGGAGGGAGGTCTACTGTTCACAGAACTACTAGTAAGACTGTAGTAACGATAATAACATGGAGCGAGGTCTACTGTTCACAGAACTACTAGTAAGACTGTAGTAACGATAATAACATGGAGGGAGGTCTACTGTTCACAGAACTACTAGTAAGACTGTAGTAACGATAATAACATGGAGGGAGCTCTACTGTTCACAGAACTACTAATAATATTGTACTAACGATAATAACATGGAGGGAGGTCTACTGATCACAGAACTACTATTAATATTGTAGTAACGATAATAACATGGAGGGAGGTCTACTGTTCACAGAACTACTATTAATATTGTACTAACGATAATAACATGGAGGGAGGTCTACTGATCACAGAACTACTATTAATATTGTAGTAACGATAATAACATGGAGGGAGGTCTACTGATCACAGAACTACTAGTAAGACTGTAGTAACGATAATAACATGGAGGGAGGTCTACTGATCACAGAACTACTATTAATATTGTAGTAACGATAATAACATGGAGGGAGGTCTACTGATCACAGAACTACTAGTAAGACTGTAGTAACGATAATAACATGGAGGGAGCTCTACTGTTCACAGAACTACTATTAATATTGTACTAACGATAATAACATGGAGGGAGGTCTACTGATCACAGAACTACTATTAATATTGTACTAACGATAATAACATGGAGGGAGGTCTACTGATCACAGAACTACTATTAATATTGTAGGAATGATAATAACATGGAGGGAGGTCTACTGTTCACAGAACTACTATTAAGACTGTAGTAACGATAATAACATGGAGGGAGGGAGATCTACTGATCACAGAACTACTAGTAAGACTGTAGTAACGATAATAACATGGAGGGAGGTCTACTGATCACAGAACTACTATTAATATTGTAGTAACGATAATAACATGGAGGGAGGTCTACTGATCACAGAACTACTAGTAATATTGTACTAACGATAATAACATGGAGGGAGGTCTACTGATCACAGAACTACTATTAATATTGTACTAACGATAATAACATGGAGGGAGGTCTACTGATCACTGAACTACTAGTAAGACTGTAGTAACGATAATAACATGGAGGGAGGTCTACTGATCACAGAACTACTATTAATATTGTAGTAACGATAATAACATGGAGGGAGGTCTACTGATCACAGAACTACTATTAATATTGTAGTAACGATAATAACATGGAGGGAGGTCTACTGTTCACAGAACTACTAGTAAGACTGTAGTAACGATAATAACATGGAGGGAGCGATCTCTACTGATCACAGAACTACTAGTAAGAGTGTAGTAAAGGTAATAACATGGAGGGAGCGATCTCTACTGATCACAGAACTACTAGTAAGAGTGTAGTAAAGGTAATAACATGGAGGGAGCGATCTCTACTGATCACAGAACTACTAGCAAGAGTGTAGTAACGGTAATAACATGGAGGGAGCGATCTCTACTGATCACAGAACTGTGGTTATTAATCATTCAAATGAGTCTTGGACACTATGAACTAGGCACATCACCACGTACTCTTGATTAACAATTAATGGAATCTTGTTCAAATCCGCCCTACTACTACTGAAAGTGTAGAACAATACTTTATGTTACTTTTTAAGCTTAAACGAGAAGAAAATCATAATTTTGTTAACTTGCCGTTTCTTTTGAACAAGTTCTGTTGGTATGGCATTTAATTAGGACTACCAAGATGTTTACCAAATTGGAAATACTAAATTTCATTAAAACTTAGTAGATCAAATATGACAACCTGTTTATTTACTAATTGTATGTACTCAAGAAATATTGCATGTTATGAAGAAGTTCCCTAGTAAACATCCTCGTATGAATGCATATGTATTATATTTCACCAAGAAAACTATTTGTGTACTTAAATTGTTACTCGGTTCTAATTGAGTGTTGTACATCATTATAATTCCAAAAGGTGTTGAAAAAGGCATCCAAACATAATAATCTAACCCACAACGTTTGAATTAGTTCACCAATTCATTGGTGGAAACTCTCCGGTTATTGTAAACCCCGCAGATAAAATAATGCCCAAATGAATGTATTCCACTTGAGGCCCGATATTTCAGAAAATATAGTAACCCTCGTTATAGCTCACTCCAACTATTTTACTGCAAACACTGGTTTGGTTGGGATTGAACAATCTTGTACTAATGCTGTTTTTAAGGCGTGAGGATTTGTACGAATAAAATGTTATGCTAAAATTACCATATTCGTTATTTGTTTCACATATGTCTAAAATAATTTCCCAATATCTGATAGAATTGACACCTTGTATTTGTTTACAAACTCCATTTAATATCGTGTTGCTAAGTTTTGTTCTTGTACATCTATATTGTTGTTCAATAGTTTTCTTTTTTTGATAAAATTGGTTAATGCAATCGCGATAGGAATCGTAATTTTCTTAGATTCGCTCACAGGTGATAATATTTTGTAGGTTTTCAGCGGTTAGTTGATCATATACATTTTAACATTTGGTGACCGTGACAGGACATTGGTTATGGAGTGTTATGGAGATTATTAAGAAGGTAAGAGTTTTACGTAGTGGATTCTAGCTGAACAATCGGTTTAGTTCCACAATTATTACTGATGAAGTGGAGCTACTGATTATTTGGAAATACAAGCTTGTCTAGGATTGATGGAGAAGAAGGTTGATGAGTTGAAAGTTTCAGACCAAAGAGTTTTTATTTAATGTCAGATGCCGGTTTTACGGAGGAAAGATCAACTGCAGAGTCGATATCTGTGGAAGATTATTGTAGTAAGTTCGTGAAAGCATAGATATTAGTAGCGAAACTTACAACGGAAACTGACAATGCCGATAGTACATGTAAGAGCAAACATTTCAACCCAGAAAGGACGTTCAAACTACCTCAAATTGAGTTGGAGAAATTTGGCGAAGATTTTAAGCATTGATTATCTTTCTGGAGCCATTTTAAGAAGATCCAAGAGGATGATTTTACTGTGCACGAAGATAAGTCCCAATAATAGTTTCCGATACTCGTGCGTGTGAAATACTGGGCAGCCCTCTACTTATTGGAGATGGCTACCCCAAAGTAATAGACAGTTTGAAATCTAGATTTGGACTTGATGATATACTCATGGAAGTGAGTTTAAGATAACTTTTAGAACTGGTGCTCTACAATGCCTTACACATAAACAAGAATGTTGGACTTTCTGCCTTGTACAATAAAATTGAGTCATATATACGAACTCTAGCGAATCTTGACTCACAACAGGTGCATGTGCTGAGATACTATTTCCGTTAGTTGAATCCTACTTACCAACTGAGCTGTTTCGGGCGTGGCAGAGAACGACTACTTCTATATTCAGTCACGAGAACGCTGGTACAGTCCTCGCGTGACGTTATGAACGAGGAATGAACAATTTTGACTTGAATACTGTTTAATGTATCCAATAATTTATTGCGTGTAGAGAATGTTGTTCCACTTTTTTCATGTTTTTTCAAAAATATTTTGTAGAATGTCAAGAAAGAAAGAAACAATATTTTTTTATGTTAACAAATGTTGGAAAAATGTTGGTAGGGCCCTGTCCCGGTGGTCCTAGCTGAGAGGTGAACTCAAGGTGGGTGGATGTTGGAATTGACACATACAATATTTGCTCACACCTAGTGATAATATTGATAGGTTTTCGATGGTTAGTAGATCATATACATTAATTTTAACATTATCTGTTTGGTCAAGTTATGAATAATGTGTGTTGATTATGATAAAGAAAACAATGTTTTTTATTTTGATTTCTATTTCTACGTAACTAAGACAACCTCACATTGGTAGTTGAATGTTCTAAGCAGTTACTGTCACATCAGACTGGATTACCAGTCATGGAGATATCAGGGTTTGAATCCAGTTGGGTGAACTGAGGTTGGTTTTTCCTTATTGGTTTTACACTCCACACAAGTGCAAGCAATTTTCCCCTCTAAATTATAGCTCCCTCATCCCAACTTTATTGTTGTAGTGAAAATATATACATCTGTCAGATAGTGAAACATGGTCAAAATAAAGTTATCTAGAACAGTTGAGTAGCTATGAAGATGAGAATTGAGGGGTCCTCAAAAATATATCTAGAAATAATGTTTTGTAAATATGTTTTGCAAAAGTGATTTGGTCTACCACATAAATGTTATAATTATGTTCATTGTAGCTGTGTTATGCTCGCTATCTGTCTCTATCAGTTCTCTAGTGTGCACTATTTGAGACAGTGAAACTCTCACTTATATAGATACACAAACGAGGAGAGTACCTCGTGATGGGTTTCTGGCAGTTAGTGTAACCATGCACTGCTACAAGCTAATGAGGGCACACACTTGCCTCCAGAATATATCCTATCCAAGTCACTGAGCTAAGATCAACATTGGACAGATTTTGTAATTTAGTGACCACCATTTCGAACTGTCTTTATGTAAACTTTTCAAAACAAATGCCACATGACCAGGGCCGATTTTGGGGGAAGGGTGGGGCAAAGGCGGCAATCGCCCCGGGCCTCTTATTCCATGGGGCCATATTTCCTCCCAAAATATTAAATTCAATTACAGTTATTATTCTAAATTTCACATCAAATAGTGTACAGATAATTAACAGCCTTTGGTATTCACTTAGTGATAGGATTCTATTCTAAATCCCTGAAAACCCTAACTTTATATCATTTAAGATTGACGTTATACGTGTAATGTCAGTACAGTAGAATACGCCATCATTGTGCTACCGCTGTCAGTCCACAGAAAACTAACAGTGCAATGGTGCAAAGAGGAATTTACTTTTTCTAATTTAATTTGTTTGAATTTAATAAAGTACAGTAATTTTATGGGTTGACCAATATTCCATAAAACATTAAAAATTATTAAGTACTTAACATAAGTACCGAGTACATAACCATATATTAAAACTTCGTAATGCTAAAACTGAAAAACTGCCGTACAAAGTGGGGCCTCACATTTATTTGCCTCTGGCCTCACATTTTCTTAAAACGGCCCTGCATATGACAACATTATGTATATATATATATATATATTATATGTGTGTGTGTGTGTCCTTAAATAAACAGGAAATATTTAATATAAGTTTAATATGACATCACTAATGAGTTTTAAATGTGTTTAAAATGTTTCAACAAAACGCCTCCAAACACTAGTCCCATCTTAACAATCCTGTGGTTGTTGCAGCCAAGACAGTGATGGAGATGATTCGGGTGATGACGTCACTTCTGTTCGCACCTCAGATACCAACAAGAAGTAAGTGAATAAATTAACTGTATATAATAAATACACTATTTGGTCAAGGTAACATACATATGACGTGTTATCGCGGTAACTTCAGAACATAGAAGAAACACAGTCTAAAATCTACTCTTTTCCTCCTGCTCAATTAGGTTGAATGTGTCACAATTGGGATTACTACAAATGTTTGAAATAAATGAGTTAGTAATAATATAATAATTTCTGAATCCACTTCTGAATCAACCATGGTGGTAGCCTATAATATAAGACGACGATGTGGGATTGTATCAGGTGGTATGACGAGGTACATTGTCAGTGACATGTGAGTGGCAGAGCTTAGAGAACTACTGTAGCAGGTGGTATGATGAGGTACATTATCAGTGACATGTGAGTGGCAGAGCTTAGAGAACTACTGTAGCAGGTGGTATGACGAGGTACATTGTCAGTGACATGTGAGTGGCAGAGCTTAGAGAACTACTGTAGCAGGTGGTATGATGAGGTACATTATCAGTGACATGTGAGTGGCAGAGCTTAGAGAACTACTGTAGCAGGTGGTATGATGAGGTACATTATCAGTGACATGTGAGTGGCAGAGCTTAGAGAACTACTGTAGCAGGTGGTATGACGAGGTACAATGTCAGTGACATGTGAGTGGCAGAGCTTAGAGAACTACTGTAGCAGGTGGTATGACGAGGTACATTATCAGTGACATGTGAGTGGCAGAGCTTAGAGAACTACTGTAGCAGGTGGTATGACGAGGTACATTGTCAGTGACATGTGAGTGGCAGAGCTTAGAGAACTACTGTAGCAGGTGGTATGACGAGGTACAATGTCAGTGACATGTGAGTGGCAGAGCTTAGAGAACTACTGTAGCAGGTGGTATGACGAGGTACATTGTCAGTGACATGTGAGTGGCAGAGCTTAGAGAACTACTGTAGCAGGTGGTATGATGAGGTACATTATCAGTGACATGTGAGTGGCAGAGCTTAGAGAACTACTGTAGCAGGTGGTATGATGAGGTACATTATCAGTGACATGTGAGTGGCAGAGCTTAGAGAACTACTGTATCAGGTGGTATGATGAGGTACATTGTCAGTGACATGTGAGTGGCAGAGCTTAGAGAACTACTGTAGCAGGTGGTATGATGAGGTACATTATCAGTGACATGTGAGTGGCAGAGCTTAGAGAACTACTGTATCAGGTGGTATGATGAGGTACATTGTCAGTGACATGTGAGTGGCAGAGCTTAGAGAACTACTGTAGCAGGTGGTATGATGAGGTACATTATCAGTGACATGTGAGTGGCAGAGCTTAGAGAACTACTGTATCAGGTGGTATGACGAGGTACAATGTCAGTGACATGTGAGTGGCAGAGCCTAGAGAACTACTGTATCAGGTGGTATGATGAGGTACAATGTCAGTGACATGTGAGTGGCAGAGCTTAGAGAACTACTGTATCAGGTGGTATGATGAGGTACAATGTCAGTCACGTGTGAGTGGCAGAGCTTAGAGAACTACTGTATCAGGAGGTATGATGAGGTACAATGTCAGTGACGTGTGAGTGGCAGAGTCTAGAGAACTACTGTAGCAGGTGGTATGATGAGGTACAATGTCAGTCACGTGTGAGTGGCAGAGCTTAGAGAACTACTGTAGCAGGTGGTATGACGAGGTACAATGTCAGTGACGTGTGAGTGGCAGAGCTTAGAGAACTACTGTAGCAGGTGGTATGACGAGGTACATTGTCAGTGACATGTGAGTGGCAGAGCTTAGAGAACTACTGTAGCAGGTGGTATGACGAGGTACAATGTCAGTGACGTGTGAGTGGCAGAGCTTAGAGAACTACTGTAGCAGGTGGTATGACGAGGTACAATGTCAGTGACGTGTGAGTGGCAGAGCTTAGAGAACTACTGTAGCAGGTGGTATGACGAGGTACAATGTCAGTGACGTGTTAGTGGCAGAGGCAATAAGACATTCTTGATGCTTCGCTATATTGTTGAGCATGATAACTAAAATATAGCGAGGAATATTTCTAACATTTCAACATGAGTATTGGAGTAGAGGTGTATTAAAAATAAAATCCTCCTTACGTCCTTGGATATGCCTCTGAAAATTACCTTTTGGGATTTATTATTTTGTGAAATTAATTAAAAATATAATAATCTCTAGAACATAAACATAATTAAAAGTCAATGCTTAGAAAGAATGCATTAGTTCAACTATTTCTTTTTCAGGAAAACTTCCTGTGAACACATTCAAATTTAAACTAACAAACTTATTTTGAGCTAAGTTTGTTTTGAGCATGAATGTAAATTACTTTATCATTTGTTTCAAATTTATTTCTTGATCATTTTACACAAATCATCAATTTTAGTTCCGATAAATGCATTAGATCTTTATTTACGTCAAGCATAATGAGTTTTCATTAACAATATTGCTGCAACATTCCCTGTATATTTAATATTTTAAGTTCCATTGTTTTATATTATGGTGATAGTTATTGTTTTGTTGGGTTATTAATTATTATTATTTATATCATGCTGATAGTTATCGTTTTGATAGTTATTTATTGTTATTATTAATTAATTAATTATGTAACAAGGGCGTACTCAGGATAGTGAAGTAGGTTGAGTGCAAAAATGCTTGAACTATTCTGTTTTTCGCCATTAAGTTATATACACCTAGACACTTTTTTAGAACTTTTTTATGGTATTTGAATAGGCCTACTGTTAAAAAAAATCATCGATTATTTATTGAAGCCATCAGAAAAACACTAATTTGACTCTCAACAATGAATTAATATAAACTAAATAAACTCACTGCAATCTTCTGCAACGTGCTGTTGAGCATACACTGGCAGTGAAAGAGGGGTAAGGAGTTAATCCTACTGATCAGAACTAGAAGATAATCCCACTTCCATTCCTTGAAAGATAGTCTACTCCTGTGAGATATATACTTTTGGTGATTGATATGGAGCCTATTTCTGATCATCTAATATTTTCTTTGTTCAAAATGTTCATAGAACTACCCCAACACATATTTTTCTCTCCTCAAATCTGCATAGATCTCCGGACATCCCCAAACAACAATGGGGAGTGAGGAGCGCTCAAGCTTTTCCCTAAGCACCTTCCCCCCCCCCCCCCCCATGTACGCTACTGCTAATTAGTAGACCTAGTGTAAACTAAATTCAAATTTAAAAAATTGTAGTATACACATAAATTGAATATAATTTTATTTACACTTATGGATAGATTGAAATGATATTGATTCAAATCAATCTAAAATATATAAAAAGTCATGGATGCAGGTAATTTTTCTTTAAAGTAACATATGTAGAGTATATTTTTATGATTCATCCATGAAGAAACACGCGCTTATCAGAAATAATGTGAAAAGGATTTTACCATTAAAATATATTTTTTATACCATATTTCCTGTTAAAGGAACAACTACGCACTATTTGGCAAAGACGCCACTTCTATATACCAATAAGAAGCTAGCTTTCACAACACCTGTCGCAAGGACTCTTTCTATTTGTTAGTTTTAACTCTGTTGACAAGGGGAGAAAGATGCAAGGGGTATGTCATATATAGACCGTTTGTGCGTATCGGCCAGGCATCCAAACATCCACACCAGGGATCCACCAAGCACAAGTCAGTCAGAGCCACACACTGGCAGTCACAGTCTAACACAGTACAAAATAACTTACATTAATATCACAAGTGTGCATTGAGATAAAATATTTAATTGGAGTATGTATGAGTAATAAACAGGTGTCATTTAAATAAACCGTGCGTGAATCAACAGCCATCAACAGTTCTCTTTCTTTAATTTTATTAATATACTGATTTAATTAGTGCTCGACAACGGAGCTATAGACAGCTGGTTAAACGGTATATTTTCCGTACAGTGATGATAGGCGCTCGACCACGGAGTAATAGACAACCTAAAAATCATCACAGCATTATTATATCAAGGAATTAATCCATAGTGTTTCAATCGACGCCCGACGAGGGTTGATTAATTCATTAGTGTTACAAGATTAAAGCGTATTAAAAAAAAAACTAAACAACTGTACTGAACATCTGTAGATGAATTTGAACTAGATAAAATATATTTTTTTTAGAAGAACTTTAGGCCCTAACGCAAAATAGTTAATATTTTGGAGATTGAACTTTAACTACATAGTTCACTAGTTAGGAACTTTACTAGCACTGAAAAAAATATGTAATATGAAGATAGTTGTAATAACTCATCTTTCATTTAGGTAATTCTTGGTAATTCTCACAATTACGATACACAGAACGATGAATTGTCTGTATTTCATTAATTACATATTTTTATTTTTATCTTTCAACGTTTTCAATTTAATAAATTACTAAACCAAAGATGTTTTTTTCCAAAATACAAGTTTGAGGCTATTAGAAGCTGTTGGTAAATGTGAAGAAACCTCAACAATATGTTATTGTCCGAGTCCCGCCATTGTTGCTCTCTCTGCATTGGTTATTGGATTGTGACGTTAAATGAGGGAAGCCTTTCAAGAAGTGTGCTTCCTCACACTCCTGGCTAGACAAGGTCGTTTGTTGACCCACTTTTCACTTACCGAAGATTCTTATTGGCATGTTTGTATCATCCCGGAGGTTATGCTGGTGTATATAGATAGGGAGGGAAGTGGAGACGGATGTTCTAGCAGACAGCAAGGTGAGTGCTGGTACAAGACACCAACAATGTGATAGCACTGATGCTGTATGTTAGAGCATTGTTCACTAAATAACTACCTACTAACAAGAGGGTCAAGACATCTTGGTGATGGTACCTTGGACAAAGTATGCTCAACCTGCAATCAATCTATATTCCAACAATAAATATGAGGGTGGGGTGGAGGCGCTGATGCACTAGATCTGGCCATTCAACCTTATTTATATACCCTGATTTTGTTTGGAGAACCCACCTCGGTGGCGTAGTTGGCTAACGCGCTTGTCGTGTTGAGCTCTACTGCTGAGGACGGGGAGATCGAGGTTCGAATCTCGGTCGGGTGAACTGGGGGTGGTTTTTCATAAATGGTTTTCCACTCTACCTCCAAGCAAATGTGGGTTCACTTGCTTTAATTCAACCTTCCCAATTCCTAATCCATTAGTGTAATTAGTACTTAAGCGTATAACCCGAACGGGTAGTAAGACGCGGTGCTAAATAATAATAATAATAATAATAAATTGTTTGGAAGAACAGTAGAGAAAATATAAACTTATTTCTTTGCAGCCAATATTGATACTATTTTCTTATATTATTTGTGTTATTTGATAGGTATTGATAATATCCATTAAAAGTAACCTCTGCAGATGACATGACTTTATGTATGAATATATTAACATTGTTTTAATAACTTTATTAACTAACTCCTACTGTTCTTCCTACTAAAATCATACTATATAAATAAGGTTGAATGGCCTATGCTCTCCTGGTACACAGAGGAATCTATCTCTGAGGTGGAGGCCTGGTATTCCCCACATTCACAAAGTGTGAAAGCACACATTTTACCAGAGGGGAAGGAAGGGTTTGGTAATCAGATAAACCTGTGCTGGGACCAGGATTTGAACCCCGGACTTGTAACACAGAAGTCTGACACCCTACCCTAGACCACCAGGTCTCCCGCAACAATAAATATTTTGTATTTATATGTAATTATTAGTTTCGACATGAAGACAAATGGTATTTAGCTTTTTTTCTAATAGCTACATCAATTTACTTTAAATATTAATAAAAAGTTTATAAAAATACATTGAAATGGGGCGATTCTTCGAGTAAAAGGGGAAGGGAATGGGTCGGGGCAAACAACTATAGAAATATTTATTTGAAATTCAGATTTCATTTTTTTGTTTTGTTTCTTAAATATAAAATAATAACATTTATTTAACTTCCAAACACAACTAATATCTATTCATCTAGTAAAGTTATTTCTGCTTACACCATGTAATTTACAATAATTAACTACTCATGCTATTATTTGTCTTTAAAATGGCCAAGTGCCATTGTTTGAAAAAAAAATTGTTATATTAATTGTTATTGCTTATCAGCAACAATTTTATAAATAAAGTTACAAAAGTTGATATTAATTCTTATTAATATTTATATATAAAAACAACAAAAACTAGCTCAATCATTTGTTGATAGTAGAAATGAATTTGTTTTCTAATTTGTCTATAAAAGGATATCATAATTGTTAACATGTGGTGATGTTTCCTAGACAGAATCACAGTGAGATTGAGAAACGTCGTCGAGACAAGATGAACACCTACATCACGGAGTTGTCGGCCATGGTGCCCATGTGCCACGCAATGTCTCGTAAACTGGACAAGCTGACAGTTCTCCGCATGGCAGTGCAACATATCAAGACGATCAGAGGAGCGGTTCATTCGTACACGGAGGGGCATTATAAGCCAGCCTTCCTATCAGACCAGGAACTCAAAACTCTTATACTGCAGGTGTGTGATTATCATATATATGAAAAACACTGGTCAAACCTATTAATAATCACACAGTAGATTCACTTTAATATCAACCTTTTAGGGTAAAATGTAGGGCTTAGTAACAATTATTAATGACAAGTTGTTAATCTCCTAACTATGAAAAATGTAATAATGTAATTTATCTCTGTGAATAATAGTTAAGTAGTTATTAATAATATAATTTGATTTAGTTAATTTATTATTTTACAAAGAAGTTTGGACTTCTCTAGAATAGAAAATAGCAACATCAATATCATCATTATTATTATTATCATGATGTCATCAATCTTGCCATTGGTTTGCTGCAGATCTTCAATTTGGTCTCCTGCGCTAATTTAGTACCTTCTTCTGCCAATATGGTCTGTTATCTTATTCATGTTCTTCACTCTTGGTCTCCCTCTTGAATTTCTCCCTTTCACATCTTCTTCTATAATTATTTTCAACTAACTATCATGGCTCAGTATATGTCCTGCCATGTAAACTCTTCTTTGCTGTATGCCATTCCAAAGCTTCCTTTCTTCATTTGCTTTTCTTAGCACTTCTGTATTTGATACCATGTTTCAAATGATTCTAATTTTTTCCTTTCGGTTGCGACAATGGTCCATGTTTCATATACATATACATATGTATTTAGCAATAGCAGTTTAAAAAACTCTTTGGTGACTTATGATTACATTTATTGTTCATTACTATTAACTAACACACATACAAAGCAGATAATTGTGGTTTAAAGTTAATATAACACTCACGTAAGCCTGAATAATATCTAAGTGAATGAATCCAAAAGGTTGATATTACATCACTATTTTAGTACAGAAGTGAGGCATTGATGTTGTTTGTCACCCAGCCTGTTCAACTTGTATGGAGACGGGCTGGTCGGCAAAGCCCTGGAGCGACGGGGAAATTTCGGAATAGGAGGATGAGTCATCACCACAGTAAAATACACAGATGATTTAGCAATGCTGGCAAAATATAAAGAAAAGTTGCAGGAAATTGTGAACCGGCTGGTGGAGATAGAATTCAACAATGAAAAGTAAAAAGTGATGGGGACATAAAAAAATAAAGTCACTGGAAATCAACATCTGAAACAAGGAGTTGGAAAGCATACAGAAGTCCAAGTACCTGAGAAGTCTCTTGACAAAGAATGACAACTGGACCAAGGAAATTAGGTCAAGGATCTCCATGGCTAAAGAAGCTTTCAACAGTAAGAAGTTATTGCTGACCAGCATTTTGAGTTTGGAACTGAGGAATAAATTGATGAAATGCTACATATGAAGCAGAAACTTAGACTCTCAGGAAGACAGAAAAGAAATGCTTGAAGAGCTTTGAAATGTGGTGCAGAAGAAGACTTAAGCATATCAGATGGACAGACAAGGGGACAAATGAAGAAGTCCTAAGATCAGTGGGTGAGAAGATCACCATTTTGGATGTGATTCTTTGGTACAAAGAAAAATGTGTCGGACACATCCTTAGAAGAAACTGTCTTCTGCACGATGCCATAAAAGGAAATGTTAAGGAGAAGAGGAACTTAAGTGGAAGGAGGATTCAAATAATAGATGACTTGAAGGAAATAAGAAAATTCTGGGTGCTGAAGGAGGAGGCAGAGGGAAGGGCGCATTGGCGGTCTAAGCTCACTGACAAAAGAAATGGACATGCCGTGTGACAGAACACTTGGAAAAAAAAATTACTTGTAAATGACTCAGCCACATGTATACCTTGATTATCTTACAAATGGGGACTAGGTGCGCCTCTTATCTATCAGCAATGACAACTATAGATCACATCACTTGATGTATGTATACATGAAAGTAGATCTAGTAGCTTTTTCTACCTATCAGAGTTGTCCATTCATAAGAAAATTGGGGTAAATACTGCATTGGTTGCTGGTAGAACTCCTGCAGCAAGCAGATATAAATTGAATGGCACACAATAGAATGATGTGGTGGTAAAACCACAAAAGGGAGAGGGGTAAGTCTCCCCTTTTTTTAAATCTTGGCTACACCACTGATTGGAACATTTCTTTGGCCCATAGTGCCCAAAAGGTTGCACTGTCTTAATTTAATTAATGAGTCAATGTGAACACATAAAACTGTTGGCTGATCTTTTATATCTAAGCATTGAGTAACTGGTTTAATTGGTAAAGCAACTTGTTCTACTTTCATACAGGCGCATTTTGTGATTAACCCACCAAACTGTGTCAGCGCAAGCCACAATCATTATCTCACTAACTCTTCATAGAAACCCATGCATATATTAATAATTTCTAGATATATTTATAATTTGCTCATTTAAAAACTGTAAGAACTGGGGGTTGCCAGAGATTGGAGAAGAGAGGCACTAGACCAACAGACATGGAGGCAAATTGTCAAGGCAGCTCGTGATCTTCAGGGTCTATGATCACTGAATTAATAATAATAATAACTACTTTTATTTACAATGCGAGATTCACTCATTTAATATTATTTTACAAAACACATATTTAGGCTAGACCTATATTAAACCTAGAAAATTTTAGACTTAACTATAAAATGAATATATATTGAAATATTGAAACATATAATATACTTCTAGATTGTATATTTAACAAATCGGCTCGTTTGTACCATAAACATAAAAAGGTTGGTATATAGTTCATATAAAAATATAGATAGATAGATAGACCTGAACTAGTAAAAGCAGTCTCATGAGGAGCTGCGCATAGTTGGTTCTTTCAACATGATTTTGTTAATGTATTTAAATTTTGCTTCTATGTGGGGGAGCGGGTCATCCCAAACAATCAAATAGGCTGATATATATCGGGAAACTTCACAGCCCCAGTGAGCACCCTTAAACTCATCATCATAGATATAAACAAAAAGTCACCTTGGTTATATTTTGTGGTTGCTCTAAGATTAGATGATGAGTTAACAAGTCTTCACAGACTCATGCCTTGAATAATAATGATTGAAGAATAACCCTTAGCATGAGACTAACAATTTCGCTCTACATGACTAATAATTTAAAATATGTTTTCTAGTGTATTTTGTTTTTTAATTATTTGTGTGTGTCATCGTGTTTTCAGGCAGCCGAGGGTTTCTTGTTCGTTGTAGGCTGTGATCGAGGGAGGATCCTTTATGTGTCAGAGTCTGTCTCGCAAATACTGAACTACTCACAAGTAAGGTCACTTGAATATACTTTACTGCGTTTTCTTGTAATATATTATTGATAGTTTGTAAATATCTATTTTCATCATTTAATTTATTTGTGTACCTATAAAATAATACAAATCTTGCATTCACAAATGTTTAGCCTTAAAACCCTTAGATATTAATGGGGATTCCAGGATTCATTAAATTTGCATATTCAAAGTTAAGAAAAAATGGGTTAGTCACCTTATTGGCAGTTTAACTCCACATAATTCTAGGAAATAACCTAAACATCAGAACTCATATCATCACTTTAGCTCTAATATATAACTGAATGTGAAAGAGACACCTTTAAAATTTATCTGAACTGAATCAAACCAAAAACTAATATTTTTATTAAAATTCATTTACCTACTCAATCTATTTTCTATACAATTTAAAAATTGAGATGAAAAATAACAACCAATATTATACATTGTTCATTCAAGAAAGCTTATCTCTTATGCTTATCATGTATTCTAAGTTTCATATTTGTGATTCAAACTTTAGATTAATTCAATATTCCAGTTTTAAAATGTTAGTTTTACCTGTCTTCATAAGTTATCATCATTATCATCATCATCATCATGAACTGTTTCCAACCTGCAGCCAGGTCTGTTTATTAGAATGGCTCCATCTTCCTCTGTCCTTCCACCATTCTTCCGCCTGTACTCTCTTCCACTCTCCTCCTCTCACTTGCACACTTGCTGCTATCTGTTCCTCCCATCTCTTCCCTACATACTTCATATCCATCAATCTTCTTGAAATCCTCTTCCCTTCCATCCTAATAACATGTCCAAACCATCTTATCCTAGCTTCCTCTACTATTTCATGAAGTATAGGTACTATATAAAATTAAAATTTACTAATACTACATAAAGATAAATTTCACTATATAAATTGATTTTATTTATAGCTACAAATCTATCTAATTAACTGGACAATTTGTTTTTGTTGATCCATTTTAAATATAAATGAATATTCTGAGAGGCAATGAACAGATTTCATTTATAGTGGGTTTTGTAGTTCATAGTTTAGGTAGGTTATTGATGAGTTATCCATCTTAGTTCAGAACACAAGCTAAGGTATCATACAGTCATCTGAAAAAACATTACTGTTACTGTAAATACAACACATATACGCTATTTATTTTGCTGACACTTATGTACCAGGTTAGTTTGGGGTTGTATAGGTTCAATTATTCTTTAGTTTGTCTTTAAATGAAGAATGTCCTTTGGTAACTTTGCTTGAAATTACTGTGTGTTCTTACTCGTTACAAAACACAGGGGATCCTATAAAATGATACGTGGTTTTGGCAAACCAACAAGAACCCGCGGAGGACCACCTTTGAAAAGACAAGGAATAGAGGACAAACTATAAAGAATACTCTGGTAATATAAACACTTTCCTCTGCTGTTGCACTTGCAATCACCTTATGACTCTTGTTGAATATAACTTTGGAAGGGTCGATGGTTTTATATGGAAAGGTCGGTTAGAGGAGGGTAGGGCTTGACATTCAGGCATTCAGGCCAAACTTTATTAGATAATAAGCATATTATTTGAAGAGCATTTAATAATTCAGTTATATATATATATTCCATAAATATTTACTCTTTTCCTTCTAATCATTACATTATTTATTATGTACCCTAAACATATTATGTAAATACAAATATTGATGTATAACATTAATTTAATATGATCATACGTCTTACAGTAAATGATCTCTCCTAACTAACACATTTTTGAACTTGTTGCGAAAATGCCACATGTTACTAAAAGTTTTAGTTCCATCAAAAATACCTAATGTCAATACCATTCAACTTTAGCGCTAATAACCTACTAGCAGAACTCAAAATAGCCTTCGCCTATGTCCTAAACAAGGATTATAGTACTATTATAAATATCGAGGATATTTCCTAGCATTACCCCTTTAAGTTTTTTTTTTGTTACTATTTTGGCACAAAATAGATATTAACAACACTATCCTAAAAATAACAATCGAGAAACTAGTTAAAAAAATATAAAGTTAAGTTGATATATATATAATAATCTAGTGCAATACTCCATTCTACTAATATTGAAAATCTCGGCACCATATTTCAAACACTTTCCCACCTTAATGTTTACCAAACCCAAAATGCCACATTTGCAATTGAGACGAAATAAAGTTAATTTTGAAATGTTTGACTTTCAATCATTATGGATAATATTGAAAAGTTCTGATCTAACAACACTCTCAAATTTTCATATTTACTACACTCATCTAACCTAAATACTACTGAGAAACAAATAAAGTTAATTGGTTGAGTATAAAGTTCGCGCATAATGCCTAATATCAATAACACAGAAAATGTCTGACTTTACAATACTCTCATTATAAAGTAAATCAAAGACGAAGATTTACGCAAATACTTTATAATTAAATTTGATAAAAAGATCTAAAAAGAATTTTGACTAGTTCCCATAATTTACATTTAAACCGAAATTGGATTTTATTCTTACATTAACGTAATATGTCTGTTACGCCGACGCTTAGTCCTACATGGTCGCAGCCAAGTCCAAGAGTGACGTCTTCCTCGACGGATGGTCTTTTATATGACACACTCATCGAACAGGATAGGCACAAAGGAAGGGGGCGCGCCGGCAGAAGAACATTCTATATTATTCTGGCAAAGCCTGGCAGTTACCATCTTCTTCTCGTTTCTTGAAGTTGGGTGGATTGATCATGGTAGTGGTGGTGCCGGTCTCTAGTGGCGAGATGCGGAACTTGGCTCAATCTTGGCAGTTGTTCGCTTGTGGTTTGTGTAGTCGGATGTTTGTTGCGCGAGGTGCTCGGTAAGATTAGTGGTATTGGGTAAGTGATGTTTATACTTGACTGTCCCCATTCTGTTGACTTGGAGCAATAATTGCTACACATCACTAGAATTCATGTTGATGAATGTTCAGTTCATTTGAACTAACTCCTCTCAAAAGTAATGTTCATTACTACCACTAAGTGCAGGAATGTACATTTGACTTTGGGATCTATACAACTTCCCGCGAGAACAGAACAGGAACTACCGTATTACATTTTGTAGATAGTTTACAAACATAGTCTAGGGGTCAGAGTTCCTGGCTACAGCTCTAGAAGTCCTGGGTTTAATTCGTGGCGCTTCAAAAATGTATCTATATAGCTGTGTGTCTGGAGCGAGGTCAAACTTGGCCTCGTGAGGACAAATGAGGATCTACTTGAATAAAGAAGTAGCAGCTTCGGCTTAGAAAACTGAGAATATTGTCCTGAGGGTTTATTGTGCTGACCACTTGACACCTTCTATCAGCAAATGTTAGCATTATCATCGCTAACAGCCTACAAAATGACATACTTTTATGAATTTTCTTTCATTCAAAGCCAGAATACTGTATATTATGGGATTGACTGTGAATAAAATGAGAATTAAATTTATTTATTTTCTGCTAAATAAGGATGCAACATAACATAAATATTTGGCATGGGCCCTCAAATCCTTAAGGATATTCAAAATTCTAAGATTCGAGAACATTTCAAATTCAAGTCTCAAATCCTTAATATCTATATATATATATATATATATATATATATATATATATAATTTCAAATTTACAATTGAAACTTATTTTAGAGCTCTTAAACAACTTATTGTTGGTTCAGAACCAATTATAATTATAGGATGAACTTAACAACCAGGCCCCAGGCCAGTAATTTAACACTTAACTAAATGTATGAATGTTATAATGAATGGCTTTTAAGAAAGAATCTTAACATTTAGTTAGCATTAATATTTTGTATTATATTTCCTCTTAGGTTCATAATTATTCCAAGATTTGGATTTGAATTCTAAGATAAATTGGAGATTTGGATTTGTAAAATAGTAGATCCTACCCAACTCTATTTAATATATTAGTCAATTTCAAAATTACTAAACATAATAATGAGAGTGTATAGTAAACTGTTTTTCTGGATTTTAAAATGATTAACTTTCTTTTACTAAGAAAAAATCAGTTTTAAATAAATTTAGTAAAGCTACTCATGTTGCCAATATTAGCTCTTATAAAGTATTTGAACATTAGTTCAAATTTAATCACGTTGTTTGTGCTAAGTGTTTTTATTCATTGATAAAAATGTTCCATGAGTAATTAAATTATCATACATATGTACATCTATTGCCGTATTTAACAACTAGAATAGCTATTTAATCAATCAATTTTTTTACATTGAAGTTATATAGTTTTTACAGTATTAAATTTAATTTAACAATATTAATATGTTGTTGTTTTTTCAAAGGATTTCATGGCCATTGTTTGAATTAAAATTATTATTCACATGCCTAAGCTGTGCAGATAAAATTACTTTGTTCTGTTTTGGCTGTAGCTACAATAGGCATCATCTGGGATGAATTATTAATTTAGTTGTTTTGATGAGATTTTGAGGTCTACACTATATCTTATTTAAATATTTTGAGACCATTATCAACCAGGCCCCGGAGCTTATGTGGTTGGCGCCTTGGGCATAGATATCTCAGACGGCTCCCCCGTTCCCCACTTGTAATATTTATAAGCTTGTACAACTATTAGTGGCTAGCTTTAGTATTAAAAAATGCACATTGATTAATAACCTTTTGGTTAATATGATTATGTATTACTAAACACTATATTTAGGGCCATAGTAAATAAAAACAACATATTTTGTTTGTTTGTTTTATAAGTAGGGAACATCAATATATACATTTACATAAACAAACACACAATAGAAAAAACTGCGAATACCAGCCCTGCATGGCTCTCGTACAGTGAGCGCTGGTGAACAACTTTACCATGGTGTATTTAGCAGCATGCTTTTCGAACTCAGCACCACTTAATTTCCTACTCATCTTTAAAGACTAAAACTTGGAAATGAGTCACTGAAAATAGGTTATATATGAATCACTTGACAGCGAGCAGGGGAATGAAACATCAACATTGTGGATGAAACACTTGACAGCGAGCAGGGGAATGAAACATCAACATTGTGGTTGAAACACTTGACAGCGAGCAGGGGAATGAAACATCAACATTGTGGATGAAACGCCAAGGAAGGAAGACGAGAATTAAAGTAAGGGTTAGTTTGCAAATTACTACATTACTTTTGAGAGGAATTAGTTCAAATGAACTGAACATTCACCACCATGAATTCTAGTAATGGTTAAAACTTATACTTAAATCTATTTTTAGCTTCATAATTCAATTTTATTCTAAGCTCCATAGCTCCATTAAATTAAATGTTAATTCCTAGTTACTTCACATTATCAATATTATTGAAATTACTAATTATTATTTCTAATTAATGTTATTACACTTAGATTGTTACTGCATTTTTACAAACAGATAAACACAACAAAAATAATAGTGTAATTGTATCACTTTTTAATTCTTGTGTAAATAAAATAAATATTTTTACTATTAAAAAAATTGGTCCTCTTGTGCGCCCCCTAAATTCTGGCGCCCTGGGCATTTGCCCAGTTTGCCTATTTCTAAACCGGGGCCTGTTATCAACATATCTAACTATAAAAACCAAGTCATCAAAGTGGCCATTGCAATAATAAAATACCCATTAGATATAAACAGGGGGATTGGCTAAATACGTAAAAATAGTTGGACTCCAATAATCAAGGTTACATCGGACAATATATAAAAATGTCACCAACTCATACTTTAACTACTACATATTGTCATATTCCACCAATCAACCAGACTTGATCGCCAGTGTCAATTATTGATGGGCCCTACCAATCACAAGCCAGATTACCTTTGATTGGTCCAGCTGGAATTACCCAAGAGATACATAAAGTCTATTATAGACCTCAAATTGTTGTTCCTCGACTGTCCTTTCATGCTTCGGGGAGCTGGAAGGGGCGTCTTCTAAACCTAGGTCGCGAAGTTTCAGCTGCACCTTTTTTATTGGTTAGGCATTTTATATGTGTTCTTCTGGGGTCTGAGAGGGGCAGGGGGTGATAATTGACTAGATTGTAAGGAGGAGGAAGAGAGAGGGGTCGTAATCGGTAGGTGGATTGCGTGGGAACAGGTTTCAGAGGAACGAGGGGGGGGGGGGGATGACGCAGATGGATATAGAAAAGGTGTCCGCAGATATCTCCCTTGCTGCGACGATATGGTATTGGAGGGGGGGTCATGAGGAGTGTCGGCCTGAATGGTTCTGAGCGCATAAAAAAATTATAAGAATAAAGGAGGGGGGATAGGTTAAGGATAAGTGGCAGCCCGAATGGTTCTGAGCGCAAAATAATTATAAGAATAAGGGGGGGGATGGGTTAAGGATAAATGGCAGCACGAATGGTTCTGAGCGCAGAGGAGGTTTTGAGGTTAAAGAAATGAAACTAAACAATAAGTAGGAGACAGGTACTGTTTATTATTTTTATTTTTCTTATGTCCGTACATGTGCAATCTCTATCATCGAGAGGAGCGTGGGCCCAACCCTCCTCCTCGGTCTTATTCTCTAACTTATTCTATCATGTCTATTATAACCTTCTTATTCTTAATCTAAGACTAAAACTACATCATTGTTACATGTTTTTACCTTTGAATAGGGTTTTTTCCCTTTTATTGTTTATGGTCTTTAGCTTGATCGAGCCCTTCGTCCTGGCGCGATCTCTTAGAGTGTTTGGAACTTAGTGGACGGGCCTTGGGGAGGACGGTGGCCCGTTTAGCGGTCCGCGCGAGGGGGGGGGGGGGGGGGGCTCGAGGAAGAAGGGGTTAAGGGCGACGTGGTCTCGGAATGGTCACTAGAGTCGCACAACAAAATTATTGTCAACACAATTAGATAGATCACAGTTGATGGCTGTTGTAACTAAAGCTGAAACATTGAAAGCAATTTCATGGATGTGGCTCAAGCCAGAAATAAAATAGTTTTAATAATGAATACAATACAAAACTAAAACATTAACCTATTAACATAGTTTATCTTAAAAACATTTGGTTTATTTGGGGAGCGGGGGGGGTGAGTAATTTCCAAGTATTTTTGCTAATAAAAGCTGTTAAAAGTGTGTTTTTTTAATTAAAAACTTTTATACCCTGATTTTTAAAGAACTTCACTTTCAACCGCAAACATTGATTTAAATTCACTCAAATTTGGCATTCTATAAATATATTTTATATGACTTAAAGTTTGTATAAAATGTTATCAAAATCTTCTAATAACACTTGTTAATGGATTACTGTATATTTTTCTTTACAGCATTAATAAACTGAACTAAGAATGTAAATAGAATTGTAATTTTTTACTCCGCCATTGTGGCAACATGTTTTCCCACTTTTCAAATAATGTGCTTCCTATGAAACTCAGACTTTTATTTGTCTTTATTCTTTAACTTGTATATCCTATCCCCGGTAGGAAAGCTGTTGAGTGACCGCTAGCAGAAAGTTCTTTATTGCTAACATTGGTTGAAAGTCCCTGATGGCAACCTATTTGGAAATAATTATTATTTTTTTAGTATTACTATATTATCAATAATTATTTCTTTATAGGTTGACATCAATTACTTTCAACCAATGTTTGCAATAAAGAACTTTCTGCTGTCACCCCATCCCCTACCATAGATAGGGTATAGAATACATGATCCTAATTACTACTTTACTACTAAGCCTAAGGATTTATTGCTTTCAAATACTATTATAATTACAGTTAATTCCTACTTATTCCTTTTGGTAACTTTATTAATACTTAATACTTCTTGTTACCAGAGAGTTATTGCCTATTTATTAGTATTTCTTCTCTTTACAGTTTAATTCTGTTTGTTTCTGTAGCTAGTTCTGTTTCTCTACTTTTAGCTACTGACACAAACATAGTTCATTCCATTTAATTTTGTTTGTGTCTTAACTGTATTTACCAGTAGAAAGCAATACTTTAAACCAAGGAAGTAAGTCGTATTAACTGTGGGAAAGATGTTAACACCAATAATTTATATTTATTTGTTTGTACAAATGTAATATTAGTGTATGTTGAATTAGACAAAGTTCCACATCTTGTTTATTTACAATACATGGTCTGTGTCCACCAGGGAGATCTACTAGGTAGGGAGATCTACTAGGTCAGTGTATGTTGAATTAAACAAAGTTCTACATCTTGTTTATTTACAAAACATGGTCTCTGCCCACCAGGGAGATCTACTAGGTCAGTGTATGTTGAATTAGACAAAGTTCTACATCTTGTTTATTTACAATACATGGTCTGTGTCCACCATGGAGATCTACTAGGTCAGTGTATGTTGAATTAGACAAAGTTCTACATCTTGTTTATTTACAATACATGGTCTCTGCCCAACAGGGAGATCTACTAAGTCAGTGTATGTTGAATTAGACAAAGTTCCACATCTTGTTTATTTACAATACATGGTCTCTGCCCACCAGGTCAGGTCTACTAGGTCAGTGTATGTTGAATTAGACAAAGTTCCACATCTTGTTTATTTACAATACATGGTCAGTGTCCACCAGGGAGATCTACTAGTCAGTTTAGTTGAGACATGTCTCTGGCCACCATGGAGATCTACTAGGTCAGTGTATGTTGAATTAGACAAATTTATAATATCGTTATTTAAAGCATGGTCTTGCCACCAGGGATCTACTAGGTCATGTATGTTGATTAGACAAGTTCCCATCTTGTTCATTTACAGACATGGTTGTGCCCAACAGGGAGATCTACTAGGTCAGTGTATGTTGAATTAACAAAGTTCACATCTTGTTATTTACAATACTTGTCTGTGTCCACAAGGAGATCTACTAGGTCAGTGTATGTAATTAGAAAAGTTCTACATCTTGTTTATTTACAATACATGGTCTGAGTCCACCAGGGGATCTACTATGGTCAGTGTATGTTGAATTAGACAAAGTTCCACATCTTGTTTATTTACAATACTGGTCTGTGTCCACCAGGAGATCTACTAGGTCAGTGTTGTTGAATTAGACAAAGTTCCAACTTGTTTATTTACAAATGGTCATGTCCAGCCAGGGAGATCTACTATATGTATGTTGAATTAAAAACAAAGTTTTCACATCGTTTGTTCATTTCGGTCCACCAAGGAGATCTACTAGGTCATGTATGTTGAATTAGAAAGTTCTACATCTTTTTTATACATATCTGGCTCCACCAGGGAGATCTACTAGGTCAGTTATGTTGAATTAGACAAAGTTCACATCTTGTTTATTTACAATACATGGTCTGTGTCCACCAGGGAGATCTACTAGGTATGTTTTGAATTAGACAAAGTCTACATTTGTTTATTTACATACTGTCTGTGTCACAGAGAGATTATAGGTATGTAGTTGAATTAGACAAGTTTCATTTTTATTTACAATACATGGCTCTGCCAGAATCACTAGTCAGTTATGTGAATTAGTAAAGTTCACATTTTTTTTACATACATGGTCAGTGTCCACCAGGGGATTACTAGGTAGGTAGTTGAATTAGACAAAGTTCACATCTTGTTTATTTACAATAATGGTCAGTGTCCACCAGGAGATCTACTAGGTCATGTATGTTGAATTAGACAAAGTTCATCTTGTTTATTTACATACATGGTCTCTGCACCAGGAGATTCTAGGTCAGTGTATGTTGAATAGAAAAGTTCACATCATGTTTATTTTACAATACTTGGTCTGTCCCAGGGATCTACTAGTAGGAGATCTACTAGGTCAATGTATGTTGAATTAACAATGTTCACATCTTTTTATTTACAATACTGGTCTGTGTCCACAGGAGTCTACTAGGTAGAGGATTAAGTACAATTATTTGTTATACAAATCATCTTGTTATAGAATACTATGGTGGTCAGGAGACTTAGGTCAATGTATGTTGAATTAGACAAAGTTTACATCTTGTTTATTTACAATGTACAGTGTCGCCCACAGTTAGATCATGTATGTTGAATTAACAAAGTTAACATCTTGTTTATTTACAATACTTGTCAGTGTCCACCAGGAATTACTAGGTAAGTGATGTTAATTAACAAAGTTAATTTTTTATTATACTGGTCGTGTCACAGGAGATTACTAGTATGTATGTTGAATTAACAAGTTCACATCTTGTTTATTTACAATATGGTCTGTGTCCCAGGAATTATAGGTAGTATGTGAATTAGACAAGTTCACATCTTTTTATTTACAATATGGTCTGCCCCAGGAGATTACTAGGTCATGATGTTGAATAACAAGTTCACACTTTTTATTTACAATACTGTCGTGCCACCAGGGATTATAGTGTATGTGAATTAGACAATTCACATCTGTTATTACAACATGGTCTTGCCAGGAGATTATGTCATGTATGTTGAATTACAAAGTTACATCTTGTTATTACAATACATGGTTGTGCCACAGGAGATTACTAGTCATGTATGTTGATAGACAATAATCTTGTTTTTTAAATACTGTCGTGCCACGGAGATCTACTAGTCAGTGTATGTTGATTAGACAAAGTTCACATCTTGTTTATTTACAATATGGTCGTGCACCAGGAGATCTTGGTCGTGTTGTTGAATTAGACAATTCACATCTTGTTTTACAATACTGGTCGTGCCACCAGAGATCTACAGGTCAGTGTTGTTGAATTAGACAAAGTTCAACTTTATTTACATATGGTCTGTCACAGGAGATTATAGTCAGTGTATGTTGAATAGACAAAGTTCACATTGTTTTTACAATATTGGTCGTGTCACAGAGATCTACTAGTCATGTATGTTGAATTAACAAAGTTTACATCTTGTTATTTACATAATGCGTGTCCACCGGGAGATCTCGGTCATGTAGTTGAATAGACAAGTTCTACATCTTGTTATTTACAATACTGTCTGTGTCACAGGGGATCTATAGTAGTGTATGTTAATTGACAAGTTCACTCTGTTTATTTCAATATGTCGTGTCACGGAGATTATAGGTCATGTATGTGATTAAAATTCTACATCTTGTTATTTACATACTGGCTTGCCCCAGGAGATCTACTAGTGTGTTGTTGAATTAGACAAATTCAATCTGTTTTACAAACATGTCTGCCACAGGAGATTACAGCATGTATTTGAATAGAAGTTCACTGTTATTTAAATGTCTGCCACGAGATCTATAGTGTATTAATTAGACAAAGTAATCTTGTTATTTAAATACTGTTCCCGGAGATTCAGTCATGGTGATAGACAATTAATTGTTTATTTAAAATTGTGCCAGGTTACTATCAGGTTGTGAATTAACAAGATCTTGTTTATTCAAAGTCGTCCACAGGTTAGTCTGTATGTGATTAGAAAGTCTTTTTTATTAATCTGTCTGCCACAGAGATTATGTCAGTAGTATTAGCAAGTTATTGTTATTTACACTTGCCAGATTAGTCTGTTTTGAATTACAGTCACATCTGTTATTATATGTCTGTGCCAGAGATTATAGGTCTGTTTTGATAACAGTCACTGTTATTACAATACATGGTCTGTGTCCACCAGGAGATCTACTAGGTAGGAGTTAGTATGTATGTTAATTAAACAAAGTTCTACATCTTGTTTATTTACAATACATGGTCTGTGTCCACCAGGAGATCTACTAGTCAGTGTATGTTGAATTAGACAAAGTTCCACATCTTGTTTATTTACAATACTTGGTCTAGTGTCCACCAGGAGATCTACTAGGTCAATGTATGTTGAATTAGACAAAGTTCCACATCTTGTTATTTACAATATGCAGTGTCCACGGATCCACAGGAGGAGATCTACTAGGTCAATGTATGTTGAATTAGACAAGTTCTACATCTTGTTTATTTACAATATGGTCTGTCCACCAGGGAGATCTACTAGTCAGTGTATGTTGAATTAGACAAAGTTCCACATCTTGTTATTTACAATACATTGGTCTCGTGTCCACCAGGGAGATCTACTAGGTCAGTGTATGTTGAATTAGACAAAGTTCTACATCTTGTTTATTTACAAGACATGTCTGTGCCCAACAGGGAGATCTACTAGGTCAGTGTATGTTGAATTAGACAAAGTTCCACATCTTGTTTATTTACAATACATGTCTGTGTCCACCAGGGAGATCTACTAGGTCAGTGTATGTTGAATTAGACAAAGTTCCACATCTTGTTTATTTACAATACATGGTCTGTGTCCACCAGGGAGATCTACTAGGTCAGTGTATGTTGAATTAGACAAAGTTCTACATCTTGTTTATTTACAATACATGGTCTGTGTCCACCAGGGAGATCTACTAGGTCAGTGTATGTTGAATTAGACAAAGTTCCACATCTTGTTTATTTACAATACATGGTCTGTGTCCACCAGGGAGATCTACTAGGTCAGTGTATGTTGAATTAGACAAAGTTCCACATCTTGTTTATTTACAATACTTGGTCAGTGTCCACCAGGGAGATCTACTAGGTCAGTGTATGTTGAATTAGACAAAGTTCCACATCTTGTTCATTTACAAGACATGGTCTGTGCCCAACAGGGAGATCTACTAGGTCAGTGTATGTTGAATTAGACAAAGTTCCACATCTTTTTTATTTACAATACATGGTCTGTGCCCACCAGGGAGATCTACTAGGTCAGTGTATGTTGAATTAGACAAAGTTCCACATCTTGTTTATTTACAATACATGGTCTGTGCCCACCAGGGAGATCTACTAGGTCAGAGTTGGTTTGACATTCTGCACCCTAAAGATGTGGCCAAAGTGAAAGAGCAGCTGTCGTCCTCGGACCTTAGCCCTCGGGAAAGGTTGATAGATGCCAAAAGTGAGTTGTTTTGTTGGTGTTATTTTGCTCACAGCACTTAATTTGAAATATATTATAAGTTATTCAAAAACTTGCTAGCTTATATTTATTGCAAACAAATTACAATGGTGTTTGGTTTTTTAGTATGAATTTAAGACAATTATTAATTTATGTGGAATCATATGAAAGCATCTTGTCTACTGATCCACCATTTAAAGTATTGTGGAGTATTTTTTTAAAATCTTATACAAATTTTAAAATATCTGATGTTCTTTTGTATCCGACAACTTAGCTCAGATTATAGCTGGTCTTTCTACTGAGCTAAGGGTTCCGTGTTTGATACCCAGCATGGCAAAAAAAAATATTATTATTAGTGAATTGTGTGTTTACCCTTTCACAATGATAAATTAACGTTTGGGGACTGAATGTTGTGCCTGTCCTATTTTTACGTTATATTATAAGGTAGATGAAGCTACAACAGGCCTAGCAAACCGGTAGTGGACATATATGACTTGAATAAAAATCTGACCCAGGCCACAGGCTGCAAACCTTAATGGATGTGAGATATGTAAAAATGTTATATTGTCAGCACTGGATGCCATGGACTTACTATTCAATAAGGATTGGCAAATAGTGTATTAAAATTTGAACTTGAGCCATATTGGTGGTTCAAATTCAACAATTTCATGAGCTCTTTTTTTTTTTTTATGAATTTGCTATTCTTTTAGCTACCATAAGTGAAAATAAAATACCTGTATGTTTAGCTATTACACAATTACAAATTAAAAATTTAATACATTACTCAAACTGCAAAATAATTAATATAATTCTAAAATGATATATGATAGAAATTTAAAGTGGAATGTTTTTCTCCTAAATATTAGATTTGTATGCAGGACAGGTTCTCACTGTCAGAGACAGCTTCATCAGGCTAAGAGAGTTGACCTGATGGAGCTGTCTATGACATTGAAAGCCTGTCCTTTAAATATGTGTCTGTGTATTTTTTTTAGTGTTCTATTTAAACAATATTTATTCTGGTATCACTAAGGTAAGTGTGCTGGCTAGCCGTCCTAATTTTAACCATAATTTATATTTTTATATTCACAATCCTCGTGTGTTTCTTTAGGTTAGATAGTTTCACATTTGCACTAGACCATACAATATCAGCTTTATCTGGATTCAGACACATTGGGGTGATTCTGAATATCTTGGGTGTTCTCTACATTTTTTCTTTGTGGATGATTTATTAAGATAATGAATAATATGATGTATGAATGAGATAAAACTGGTTAAAATTTATCAAATAATGTTTGGGAGTTTAGTTGATTTAATTTTATATTACTAATTATTGTTTAGTTTTTAATATTTTCCCATTATTATTTTCCCCCTTCAGTTACATATTTAAAATGTAATATAGTTATAAATTAGGTAGTTATTAATAAATGTGTAACCTGGTTAAGTTTAAGACCAGGTGTTGCATCTTAACCCTGCCAAATTAAATCAAGACATTTAAATAAATCTCATGCATTATTTTAAAATTCTCATTCCTGATCCTGGGTACTTAAAATAGTGTAATATGTCTAACAAATTAATGGTTACTATAAAATCTCGATTCTTTCCATTTGTTAAGTGGGAAAAAAAAGTTTTGGACCAAATTTCTGCTCATTTTGAGGGGAATATTCAAAAACTCCATCAAATTTATCTTTTGAAATAGTTAAAGTGAACCCATTTAAAAAATAATTAAACTGTTATTTTTATTTACAATTTTTTTCCTAAATGTATGTAAGTTGTGACACTTTGTGTGTTTGTAGCTATGTTACCAGTGAAGACTGACATGCCTCAGGGTGTATCTCGTCTCTGTCCCGGGGCTCGGCGTTCATTCTTCTGTCGTATGAAATGCAAACAGGCAACACAAATCAAGGAGGAAGCCGATACTACCACTGGTTGCCACCGGCGCAAAAAGCAGCAGAACTCAGGTTGGTCCTACGATCAAATCCAGTGCCAGATTCCTGTTTGCTTGAATGGGGGCCTTTGTCTGGGAGCTAGCCATTAAACTTGTCAATCCAATATATGTGTGCGTTTATAAAGTTGAATATAGTTATGTGCATATAATATACTGTATGTTAACTTAACACACTTGGTTATTTGTAGTTAGGGTATGCTTTGTACATTTTCTTGACCACTTGGAGAGTCAAGTATTGTGATCATCAAAATAGTTTAACTCGAGATTTTGATGAATGTCAAAATTTCAGGACCCTCTAAAATCGCAAAAATTGTTTTTGCAATCCCATCTGTCTCTAAATATCAGATTAAAGCTGAAACCATTTTAGCATTTGAGCTAAAATTTTATATATAGGGTTTTTATAAGGTTCCTCCAAGTTTTTTTTTTTAGATTAGAAATCCAACGCTAAAATTAAGGGAAGCTTACTGAAGGGCAAAAGGCATGGTTTATCATTACAAACAAAATAATAACTTTATTATTCCCATTAAATTACTTTGAGGGTACTTTAAATAAGTAAAAGTTTCCAATTTGGATCAAATCTCTGCAACTATTTTATTTATGAACTAACTTCTATACTTATAAAATAACATGTCCTGACTGACTGACTGATTCATCATCGCCGAGCGCAAACTATCAAGGCTACAAGCATGAAATTCGGACTGTATATTCATTTTGTTATGTAGGCACCCACTAAGAAAGGATTTTAGAAAATTCCACCCCAAAGGGGTCAAAATAGGGGATGATAATATGTATGATAATATGTATGAAAGTCCGTCATTTTGAAAGTTACATAAACAAAATTTTGTATTTCGGTTATTGACGTAAAACAAATAAATACGTCTTTCAGGAATTTTGGAAATTTTATTTAATAAGGGATGAAAAAGGGGGTGAAAGTTTGTATCGGACTTGCATTATTTTTGATCTGAGGCCAAGTTATGGTCATCAACGTAACTTAATATTTTAAATTAATCTGTAAATACATATGTATATTTTCGTATTTTTATATAATCAACTTCCACGCGAGCAAAGCCGCGGGCAACAGCTATCTAGTATCATCATAAAGTTTTAGTATTAATAAAAGTGAAGATATTTTATTTTAAATATATTCTTATAAAATCAATCGTATATGAGCTATAAGCAAATTATATATATATATATATATAAAATTTCATGGAGATCTTTGACATTTACTTTTATTTTTATTTATTTGAGGTATTTAACGTGCAATCTCTGAACCGACTGATTATATCAGCACACGAGAATTTCTATGAGCTATCACAAAAGGGCCTACAAATTTTATCAGGAAAGGTATTTTCATATACCTTCCAGGGTTCTTTTACACGCCATAATCGACAAGGGACCGACAGATTTACTTCCCCTCAGAAGGAAGTTATGCTACAGATTTTTATCACTCAAGAAAAATTTGCCTGCCCCAGCTGGGTTTGAACCAACGAACACCGGGCTCTGAGGTGAGCACTTTACTCCTAGACCACTGAGGTCGACATCTTTAAAATTGTAATTAATTGTTTATGTTCTAAATGATGGAATGTGGTGTTATTTTTTTCCATTATGTTTCCACAACAATGTATATTATTTTGTTTTACAAATATTATGAGTTTTTAGTTAATGTCTCTATTTTAGATAAAAGAGAGATAAGTCTGGCTGGTGCAACGTGACATTTATTTTTGTTTTTACTTAATTATAGTTTTTAGTGTTAACTAAAGATTTTTTTATTAAAGGTTAGTTATATTTACCCTAACTTACATGATTCTAATTTAGAGCTAACAGTTTATATATTATCTAGAAAACTTGCTAATTAGTCAATACTTATAATTTAGTATTAATTAATATTTATTTACTATTACATCGAGGCTAATCACTATAAAACACATATTTCAAGATGTAAGGAAATTATTTGTATGGTTCGAGATAACTTGAATTTGTATTACAGAGCTTGTTTCATTGTGTTTCGTACCTAGCGCTGAATTTGTTTTTGAATATGTTCAACCAAAGGTTTTGACCATTTTATTATAAGGGGTGTTGATTAGGACTATGTTTTCAGAGTAAATCCCCTTGCGTATTTGTGGAGTGGGGATAGGACAGTAACCGGGTGTATCTGGACAAAATTTTGAACTTCTCTCAAGTTGTGTTTCCCAATCCCAATTTTCTTAGTACAATTTTTTTATATTATTTCTTTAAAATAGTTCTACAATAGAATGCATTTTTAACTTAAATATATGTAGATAGTTTGTATTTGTGTTTCTAGATCGCAAATACAGCGTAATTCAGTGCACAGGGTACCTTAAGTCATGGGCTCCAGCCAAGATGGGTCTGGACGAACCTGAGGAAGGCGATGGGGACTCATGTAACCTGTCGTGTCTAGTCGCAGTTGGGCGATTGCAGCCCTCAATAACCACCAGCCACCACCTCTTGAGTCCAACTAGTGGGCGCAGACCAAACATACGCCCCATACAGTTCATCTCTAGACATGCCATGGATGGCAAGTTCCTCTTTGTAGATCAAAGGTACACCATTTTTTATTTATCACATTTCAATTAATATTAATAAAACAGGACTATCTCACGTTTCAACAAAATTTGTGTTAAAGTGAATTTTTCTTTTATATTTTTACCTTTTTATCTTGAAGCATTTCATAGAGACATTACCGGTATATATTTGTTAATATTCTAGCTATGAAGGTAATTAAGAGAGAGAAACTATAGAATGTTCAAACCAAAGCCATAAGCAGACCAACATTTCAGGGAAAAGAAAAATTGTGAATATTAAATTATATAGAAGCTATCTGGAATATATGTTTATGTTAATTGTTGGCAGAGATCAAATACTTTAAGTGCTATCAATTTGTTTAACATTTAGAAACTTAATTAGCACTTGCTCTCTCCCAATTCGAAAATGTACACTAAGCACTTCTAAATAATAGCGTAAGTGGTAGTGAAGGTATAAGTGCACTGCCCTATGAAAATAGTTTCCCCCTGGATTAAAGGTCGCCTCGCCTCTAGATTTATTTCACTTCCCTTTTAAATTTTTGAATGTAATACAGTTAAAAATAAACTTCAAATATCTTCTGAAGGCATTGAATTAAAAAATATATCAGTGAAGAACCATTCTAAATATCTTTTATCTCACTTTGGTGGTCACATGGTCATGCTTACCTCGTGATAGACTAAACTGCTGAAGACGGGTAGATTGGAGTTCAATCCTGGCCGAGTGCATAGAGTGTGGTTTTTCCTAGATGGTTTACCACTCTTCCTCACAAATTCTGGTGCACTTTCTCTAAATTAAACCTTCCTAATCACTAACACATTAATGTAATTAGTTCTTAAGTGAATAACCCAAACAAGTAGTAAGACGCGGTGCTAAAAAAATTCTTCAAGGGGCATCAATATTTCAAAAGAAATATAAGGGAAGACCACTCCAAAGATTCTTGAGGAGTATAATTTACAAAAAAAGAGTCCAATAGCGGCATCCAATTGCCAAACCTTGGCAAGGGGAGGGCCCCTGGAGTTCCTTAGGACTGGGGAAAGAGTGACAAGTCCCTCAAAACACCTTTTTGGTTAATCAGATTCCCCCAACATAAATAAAGCTTCACCGTCATTGACCCATCCTGTATAATTCTATAGACAATTTCTTCTTTATCTAATAATAACGTTAGAGATTTAATAAGTTGTGCTTGTATAAAAGGTTGAGTCACCCTTGCCTCTAAGGGCATTATGCAAGAACGTATAGTGAATGCTTAGTAGACCGATAGTGTGGTCCCGAACACACTATCTCTCCCCCTTCTAAACTGTGATGACGCAAACAAACCCACGCTAGTGTCAACAAAGCATCCACTAAGTAAAATTCTTGCATACAGCCCTTAGTCTTAAATTATACACTATACAAATAAAAACATTTCCAACATGACCTAAAATTGTATTTAAGACTTTGATTCTTATAACTATGAGGCACAGAGGTATTGAAAAGGGTGACTGTTGACAGGTGATAAGGTTGGGGGGAGAGGCGGGGGGTGTTTGAGACTTTTTGTGCCTTGGCTAGTAGCACAGACTCAGACAGGAAGACACTCTTTTGGAAGTTAACAAAAATTACTTAAAACAGTCTTAATATAGGTATTCATACAATCATTTTTAAGAAAGATACTATGTTGGTTCTATTATAGGTATGTACAGAAATGATAGCTTCAATAAATTGTGAGCAAGGCCATATACATTATCTTAATCAATGTCTTTAACTCTAATAAAAACTCCATATAGATTCTAGAGAGGTTTAATATTGATTCATTTTGTTCATCTTTAGCGATTATGGGGCCATATACATCCTAATCCCCCTTCTACCTTGAAATTTTATTCTAACTACAGTCTGGATTCAATGCCTCCCCCAAAGTAAATATCCGGGTGCGCCACTTCTTTACTGTTTTCCACTCTCACAGTAGAAACAAACTTAGGTCAAGGAATGGGACAGTTACAGATAATTTCTTTAAAAATATAACCATATCCAGTGGTAGGAAGCTTCCTCTTTCCACTTTGCAAGGCTGACAGCTACTGGCACATCTGAAGTAATTTTACTGCTGAGGAGAAGGGTGTGCTAATGTTCCACTACCTGTTGTTTAGTCTCTAAAGAGTCATCATGTGATGTAACAACTGCACTGTTATAACCAGTACACAAGAGTCCTTGCAGAGGTTTAAATTGAGAAATGTTTCTTTCAGGGCCACCTTAGTTTTAGGCTTCCTCCCACAAGAACTAATTGGTACAAGTATGTACGAGTATTATCAACATGAGGATATCCCGCACCTAGCCAAATCACACAAGACAGTTTTGCAGTCCCCGCAGAAAACAACCACTCAGGTATGCTTGTCAAGATCAATTAAATATACAAAAACTACATGGCTTAAGCCCGCAATCGAGCCATCGGCCTATAATCTCAGTGTTCTAGACCATAGCCGCTACTTTTATGTTCAAGTAGTTCCTTATTTGTCTCCAAGATGCTGAGTTTGACCCCATTCCAAACCCACTGCTTTACAGAAAAATATGTAAGAGCCAGGGATCAAACCTGGGTCCTCTGGAGCTGTGACAACCACTGTTACTCTGCTTTTACATTTTCAGTTGTCAAGACAACCACTGTTACTCTGCTTTTACATTTTCAGTTGTCAAAACGACCACAGTTACTCTGCTTTTACATTTTCAGTTGTCAAGACAATCACTGTTACTGTGTTTTTACATTTTCAGTCGTCAAAACAACCACTGTTACTTTGCTTTTACATTTTCAGTTGTCAAGACAATCACTGTTACTGTGTTTTTACATTTTCAGTCGTCAAAACAACCATTGTTACTTTGCTTTTACATTTTCAGTTGTCAAGACAACCACAGTGTTACTCTGCTTTTACATTTTCAGTTGTCAAAATGACCACCGTTACTCTGCTTTCACATTTTCAGTTGTCATGACAATCACTGTTACTCTGCTTTTACATTTTCAGTTGTCAAGACAACCACAGTTACTCTGCTTTTACATTTTCAGTTGTCAAGACAACCACTGTTACTCTTTTACATTTTCAGTTGTCAAGACAATCACTGTTAGTGTGTTTTTACATTTTCATGCATGTCCGAGCTCTGTGGTGATAAAACAAAATAACTATTAGTAATTTTAATATCTGAAGACCTGCATTTGTGTTCACATGTCACTCTTGTATTAGTGATTGCATATCGAGGTTCAAATCCTGGTCGGGTGTACTTAGGGTAGTTTTACCTCATTGTTTTCCAATTCTTCTTCCTCAACCATATTTCATTAGCGTATTTAATGAATGAACTAAGATGCGGTGAAAACAATATAAAGACTACCCCTCTCTCTCTTCTGTAATACATGAACACTGTTCTTATATTTTAATTGGGAAAATCATTAGTGTGTTCATTCCTTCTTCTTTTTTTTACAAAACTTAGATGAATGTCATATTATGGAAGAAGGAAAAGGAAAGAAGGATAAAAACAAATAAAACAGAACAAACAAACAATAACTTTAATATATTTAATGTAAACATTCTTTAAAATAAACATCAACTAGCAGCACTATACTACTCATGGCATTGGCATATACATTAAATCATTGTTGCCAACATGAATAGTTCATGTCATCAAAGTGCAACACTAGGAGTTTATTTTATTTATTTTTACTAATAAAGCGTAATTTGAAGCATTGTGGAATTTTAATATAAGTAAAAATGCACTCATATATAGCTTTTTTATTTTGCCTAAATAAATTGTGTTCTTAGAAATTTTCCAGGTTTCAAAATGGTTTTGCCCTAATTTTAATATTCAATTCCTTATAAGTTTTAACTGATAGCAGACTTTTATTAAGTATCCTTAATCCTATTATGCATTGTAATAATCAGGGCTGTGTAGTAGGGTGGGCCGAAAAATATTTTTTTTATCCGTTAGACCAAGGAAAACTTGCCTCTTGCACAGTTTAGTAAAATAAAAAAAAATCGATTGATATCTTCCGGTCGCACATCACCCCCGAAATTTACAAAAACTGACCAATTTCAACATTTTTGTTTAATAGAGAAAAAATATTCAATGCAAGTCAAACTTCTATTATAGCTTTAGATAAGTAAAGAATATCACAAGGAAGATAAGTAAATAAAAAATTATGAATGTTTAATCATCTATTGGTCACGCAGTGTGCTTAAAAACACTATTTTTACATGAAAACAGCAAATTTGACATTTTGTCATTTAATTAAGTATAATAATACTCATGACAATAGTCCTTTACTCCTTCTTTTCAATACTTGCTAATTTAAAGTCTGATTTGTTGTAAAACTCAGGCATTATGGGTATTGACAGGAGAGTTGTTCTAATCAATCCATCCCTTGACTTAGCTCCACAGTTTTTCACAGCCACTAATCTGTGTACCAATTGGACCACAAAAGGATTTAGGCCCGGTAGTGTCACCATCAAGACTTTGAAATAAGTGATGGAATGGCTGTTCATTAAAATGAAGGAGACACACCCCCACTGTAGTGGCCTTTTCACATGTAGTTCAATCAAACAGATTACTCCACTTTTCCAGCCAGTGTTAGTTACTGTACCATCACACCCAATTACATCTCTTTCACTAAGGGGAATCCCAAGTGTTGACAAGTGAGAAATAATGATAGAAGCCATAGCACTGGAAGATCCCAAAGAGAAGCGAAATATGGCCAATGTATAACGACCCTTGTTCTAGAATAAGGAAATACTGTTCTTCTTTTTCCGTTCCGCGAAAATGTTTTGAATGTAGCTTATCAATCATAAAAGTTTTATCTTTTCTGCTGTCAAAGGAGAGTCCCTTCAGCTCTTCATATGTAGCCTCAACTTGTAACTCAGTGTGGTTACGCTCTTTTTCTCTTCTGAGCTTGTTTTTATCAACTACATGGGTGTAGTCGTTATTGGAAACAACACCAATATCTTGAAGTAAAGTTGAAGCGATTGCTGCTGTTGCACGATCAGATACTCCATATTGATCACTAGTTAATGCAGTTGAGTTTAATTTAGTCCGCATCTGCCATGGTGATTTAACGATTGGCACAAATTCCCCATCATCATCATCATCATCTTCTTCTTCGGGTACCATTGTTTCCTTTTCAATCAGTGTTGAACATGAAGGCCGTGAAATGTCAAACGTAGGCCTAGTTTGTTTGAAGTCGTTTGCCCTTCTTTTGATTCTTTGGATCAATTTTTTTTGTTTCTTGTCCATCCCAATTTCCAGTTTAACTTAACCCGTATTTTCTTTGCATGTACACAAATTTTAATTTGATTCCGGTAATCTTATTAGATTTTTCACATTCACAGTTTATTGATTTAGGGCGCTCACATAAATAGTTTTTTTTAATGGCAGTTGCAGTTCACAACAATATTGCACTTACATGCTGAGATATCAAAGAGTGAAGACGATTTTCATTTGAAGTTTTCAATCTTTTCTTTGAATGTTGCCTTATCCTTGTCATGGTTGTACGATTTCCTCAGTTTATAGTAACTATCATTATAGGCATTAATTAGCTGCAGAATCCTGTATTCTGAAACAGTTGGTATCAATGCTTTGTCAAACACTATTATATTTTCTGTGCTACTATCGCTGAAACTTTGAAAAAACTAACACACTTGTTGTTAGTTTCCAAAGCCAAGTTGTAACATTTCTGAAAACATCACTTGAGGACGTCCTCATGAGTTGGAAGTTTATTCAGAACTAAATTTCTTGATAGCCATATAAAGGGCACTCAAACGCCTGCCGACTAATTTTCTTAGAAGCTTCCGTCATACTAATGCCTCCGTCAAAATGAAAATGACTTTCAAACAGATACACTAACAACACTAACTGCTACCAGAAAGACACAAGACAAGACAACGCCGCACCAAGGTCAGTCGATGACTGATCACATGATCAAACTGGTGGAGCATAAAGCAGCGGGGGATTGTGGGTAACCGTGGGTGGGAGCGGATGAAGGAGAAAAATGCGTTCAAGGTCACGCGCCATTTGCTATTGGAGCCACAAAAAAAAATCTCGTATAATTAAATCCAACACATTACGATTATGGGGAAAAAACACAAAATAAACAAAAAAGCCTTATTTTAGTTAATTTTAGTTGTTTTTTTAAGTGCATTGCGTGACCGGAAAATTAGCCATTTTGTATTAATCCCACACTATTGTGGTTCGACCATATTAAGTTTGACACATTTTAAAAAATTACGAAAATCAATTGACTTTAAGAATGTTTTTCCAAATTTCAAAGGTGATGCGCAATCGGAAGATAGCAACCTATTTTTTATTTTATTTTTTATTTTACTTATATGTACTATAGGTAAGTTTTCCGTGGTATAGCAGATAAAATGAATCAGCCCACCCTACTGTGTAGTTGGTATGCCAAGCCTTTGACTCCAACTTCTTCTTAAATGGCTAAAGTATATTAATTGGTAATATCAAAATTACTTCATGGAAAGCTCCAATGTGTATATTTAAATAAATTTGTCATCCAAATTATAAATATTGGTCCTAAAAAATAAAAATAAGATTATATAATTTAAATGATAAGTTTTTATTTTGAAGCTGGAGTTGGAGTCGATGCATTTTTACCACCTCTGATTTAACCCAAAATTATTTCTGACTCAACAACTTCGACTCCACAGCCCTGGTAATAATTAAACCCACTCTAATTATTTGTTGTTATTTATTTATTTGCTAAGCTATTAACTAAAAGTAAATAAGTTACATTCATCATTTTTTTGTTACAGGTGTACAGGTTTCGCAGTAAAGAAGGCTGTTATATTAGACTACAAAGTGAATGGAAGTCGTTTCGAAATCCATGGACGAAAGATGTAGAATATTTAGTGGCCAAAAATTCACTTGTTTTGTAAGTTTGATTATTTTGTTAATGCTACCAGTATTCAAAGAAGAATATAATAATAATAGCTATATTGTATAGTTATTTATTTCAAGATATAAATGTGGGGAATGCCAGGTCACCACCGTGGTTCGGATTCCACGTTAAACTGTAGGTCCTTCATTTCATCTCACAATCACCCTACCATTACACATTAGCGTAAGTGCGTATAACCCGAATGGGTAGTAAGACGCGGTGCTAATAATAATAATAATATTTCAAGATAGTTTTATTTTTAAACATCAAGTACAATAGGTGAACATAAATTTGTAGCTATGACCACTGTTAAGAGAATTCGTACTCATTGATCTTGAGCCCTTGAGATACAAGGTCAAAATTTAGTTTTCACATTGCTCAAAAGCAGACAAACTCCGAGTTACTTGCGGCTCCCTCTAAGACAGTGTTCTATGTGGCTGATCACGTGCAGTTATGCAGACCAAACAGAAATATTACATACATGAGTTTCATTTTATAATAATTTTATAATAAAGGAAATTGATAAAACTAAAGAAATAGGAAATATAAACTACTAAGAATAAGAATAAATTTGATGAAGAAAGCCCACCTAGGGAAAGAGGAAAGATGTGGGAAGAATATTAATAACTGAATATAATACCATTAAATGTAAAATTTCAGGCTCTATTTAACCTGTCATTACCACAAGAGTTAAAAGAAAAACTAAAATGAAATCACTAGACTTTTTTTTCTTAATTTTGTTTATGGAAAGTAAAATTATACTGTAATCTTTGGAGAAGAATTGTTAATAGTGATTGATAGTATTTTTAGTAATAATAATAGTAGTAATTAGTAAATAATTATTATTTCCAAATATGGTGACAAAAGTTAATTTTAGACAATGTTGGCGTTACTGATACCATCTGCTAGCGTCTGCTAGCTGTCATCGAAAACCATAGAAGTGGTAAGTCCACTGTAAGTTCTGATAAAGAGGGTAATTAGAGAAGAATATCTCATTTTCAATATAACCAACACTATATTGTCCAAAAGAAAAATACCTGCTGTAATGTAGCACCATGAACTGACAGTCACTGGTATGAAGCAAATAAAACATTCTACAAAGCTGAGTTGTTCTGTCCTTGCATTCATCCAATGTTTAGTCCTTGATATCCTTTATACAGGAGCGGCCCAAGGTAAATATTGTGCCTGGGCGGGATTGCTTTTTGGCATCCCCTGTGTAACCAGTGGATAATATAGTCCAGTCACCATAGGAAGTTATAACTGACAGATAGTAAAAGCTACCAGATCTACTCTCATGTATCCATTTGTAAAACCAAATGATTCGCAAGACCAGTCAAAACGTTGACAAAAATAATTTATTTTTAATTTTGTTTTTCTTTTGACCATTCTTTAAATCTGCTGATAGCTGTCAGCTACCACATTTCCCATGGCGATTGGACTCTGGAAATATATGAAAATAATTCCCAGACATAACATTATTTTGTAGACAATGCTATCTTCCATTTTTTAGTATAAGTTAAACTAACACTTTGACAATATAAACGGTTTACATTATCATTGCAAAAACAAACCGTCTTGGAGTGCCATTTTTTCAAGATGGCAAATGTAAAATGACCTTTTGAGAATAACACTAAATTCTAATTTACTCCCCATGAAATTATACTAATATGTTAAATTTCATGTTAGTATCAAAAAGTGAACAATTGTAACTCCACTATTCCGCCTAGGTTGTTAGGTTTGGGGAATATTTCCATATAACTCGTTTGGCTAGGTTTATCTCTGTTTGGTGCACCCCTCGAGCCGCCCCTGCCTCTATAGGTGTACCGATGAACTGTAACAGAGCGATTATTTGTGTATCAGCAATGAATCATAGTTAGTTATTATCACTGTGATTAATCTGGGAATTTTCTTAATGTTCAAAATTTGTAGCACAATTAACATGAACAAATAAAGGTAATAACTAGAGAAAGGGAGACGCGTGACGTGGCCTGAGGAGGGGGGAGGGGGGAGATGAGCGGCTGGGCCTCAAGAAGGCAGGGGTGATGAGCCTGGGGAAAGGAGGGGAAAAAAAATGACAAACACTAATCAAACCGCTGGTGCTGTTGTAATTAATTTAATTTTACTGCTCTCAAATTTACCTTTTTATTTATTTATTTATTCAAACGATTTAAAAAAAAGGGATAACTTTGGACGCATCACTCGCATATGCCAAGAACCGGCCCTGCTGGGTGTTAAGTTCATCCTATAATTATAATTGATTAAAAACCACCAATAAGAATTATTAGCATTCTAAAATAAATTTTACTTGAAGAATTGAAATATTTTTTTAAGGTTTTGAGTCTTGAGCCTTGAATCTTGAATATCATTAAGGATCTAAGGGAATTATATTGAATAGTTTTTGGACAACTATCCTTGTCATAGACTCACTTTCCAACGAAGTTGACTTTTTGACGACATAATGGATAAGTCTACTGATTTGAATGTTTGTGCCCCCACTATCACAATAACAAAAGACAAGCATTGCTTGTGTGTAATCACTGTCAGGGGTAGATCCAGAGGTGGTGTGCGGTAGGCATGTTCCTCCACCCAAATGTTTTTTTAGTTAGTATTAACAATAATAATTAAAAGATTAAACCAAATAAATCAATATTATAGTCACCACTGGTTGTAGCATCTCACTAGCCCCAGTTGATACACATCAATATTTCACTAACATTTTTAACACATATCTGAATTAACAGAAATTAACAAAATACATAAATAAAGTTTTTTAATTCATTCATAAATTACTCTCAAGTTTTTAAGGATTTTTCTGTCAGAATTTCCTGAGGCGAAACCTCCCTTGGCCCAGTCCGTGAGAGCACACCCCCCGCTCCTACCCTCTCCTCTTCACCTCAGGAAAATCCTGGATCCGCCCCTGCCTCGTGTAGGAAACTATTAGTCTTGTTTTCATTCAAGTGTTTGTAAACGATCATTACCATTGTATCAATTGTTTTGTTTTTTGTTGCAGAACTGAAAGCAAGGTTGTAGATAGTAGTGCTGTGAGATCGGCTGCTCCTAATCAATCTCAAGAAAGTTTTGATTTCTTTTCACAATGTAAGATTTCTCATCTTTCATTTTGTACAGTAAGAGCCATGCTTTTAAAGTTGCCTCATCCACACAAGTACAGTAAGAGCCATGCTTTTAAAGTTGCCTCATCCAACAAGTATTGTATTATGTGGCTATGTAATTCTATTTATACACTTTAATAATTCGATTTAGCACCACATCTTACTACCCGTTTGGGTTATACAACCTTGTACTAATTGCACTGATGTGGTATGGATTAGGATGAAGGGTAACTACATGTGTTTAGAGGGAGAGTGGAAAACCATTCAGGAAAAACAACTCTCAGTATACTCGACCGGGATCAAACCCCAATATTCCCGTCTTCGGCAGTATAGTCTATTGGAGAGCAGTCTATGTGACCACCAGAGCGGGTTACTCTTTAATAATTGAATTTAAATTCATATCTGAGTTAAAGAAACATTATAAATATTATAAATAAACTGATGCATTTAAAATCTTAACTCTATTAGCTCAAGAAGGTTAAACAATTCCAATTTTTACATTAAACAAATTAAAATTGTCATAATTAAATCTAATTTGAGTCAATTCAAACTTTAAATAAAAATTACAAAATTTAAACTATTTAAAAAAATGACACCTGAACATAGGAATTGGACCTGGTACACTCAGATAATTGAAATATGATGTGAGTGATGGCTATAACCGTAACCTCTCATTTCATCTTCAAAAAATAACTTAATCAGCAAAGTTACACTTTAAAATAAAGAAAATGTATATTTGTATTTAATCCAGTTCAGATGGTAGGTAGCTTATACAAACATTTGAAGAAAAGATTAAAATGTATTTTATATAAAAAATGGTTCAACATTCCTAAGAACAATTTTATAGTTATAGTTCTGACTAGTTTTACCTGTAAAACAAATCAATTTATAAACATATTTTGTCAAAAATGAAAAGATTAATTTCATTTGAGTTAGTAAATTTAGACTACATTTGGTTTGACATTTAAAATTTAATGAGTGTGCATAATAATAAATGCATGTGAATTCTTGAATTAGAATACTCTACAAAAATATTTTTTTAACTCTTATTAAAAAATTAACGACCATTATGATATTAATCTTATAACCCTAAATGCGCTTTGTAAATCCATAAATATAATTTGCAAATAATATAGGTTCACATGTAGACAACAAAAGTAATCAGTAAATATACTAATAACTTAATACAGATAAACGGCTATAGGAAAATAAACTAGGCTAATTATATTCATTAATAAAATGCTTAGCATGAAATTCTTTGCAGTAAAAGTCATGTTCATGTTTTATTTAGAGACAAAATTACCCCATAAAATAATAAAATAAGCCTCTGCAATGTTTATTCTACTCCCATTAGCACTCCCTTGCTGCATAACAAAATAAATATGTGTAACATGGCAAGGTCTTGGGGAAGGATTGGGACAACGAATTAAAGGGTTTGATGGCTTAGCTCAATTGATAGCGTGTCTGCATACTTAGATAATTGTCTTGGGTTTGATTCCTGGTATGGTCGAAAAATTTATAATTAGTGAAATGTGGGTTGATTTTTTCACAGTGTTGAATTAACGGCAGGGGGGTGTATGTTGTGTCTGTTCTAGATCTGAGTTATTTTATAAGTTGTGTGCTGATATAATCAGTCAGTTCAGGAAGTGCACATTAAATACTTGAACAAAAATGCTGAGAAAAGCTATAGGCCTACTGATGTAAATAAATTGTTCTGTAGTGAAATAATAAACTGCATTGAAGCATACCAATTCGGCATCATTTAAATGGAACAGCTCAAATAAAGCATTCTAATTGGCTACAACAATGACCTCAATAAAAGTGGGTGACACACATATATCATGATTATAGAATTCAATATGAAATATTAATTGTGATAAAGATATTGAGAAAAAATTTTAGTGAATTATAAACATTCTATTAGAATATATCTGTGTAGATTAGTTAAAGTGGATCATTATTAATTTGACATATATGATTGAATATAAAATATAATTAAAACAACACAGTAAAAATGTGAGTCAGGTCACATAATTAAAGGATTAATTAGAAAAATAATTGAACTGTAAAGTTAACACAATGTTGAATAAATGAAAGTTATTGAATTCTAATCCTTATCTGAATTCCCATGCTCCTTTTTGCCGAAACATGTTACAATTCAAATAAGGCCGTCTCTACGATGCCTGAAAAAGGAGCATGGGAATTCAGATAAGGATTAGAATTCAATAACTTTCATTTATTCAACATTGTGTTTAACTTTACAGTTCAATTATTTTTCTAATTAATCCTTTAATTATGTGACCTGACTCACATTTTTACTGTGTTGTTTTAATTATATTTTATATTCAATCATATATGTCAAATTAATAATGATCCACTTTAACTAATCTACACAGATATATTCTAATAGAATGTTTATAATTCACTAAAATTTTTTCTCAATATCTTTATCACAATTAATATTTCATATTGAATTCTATAATCATAGTTTAACTGCTTCTTTATTACAACTTTCAACATGTATTTCAAAAACACATATATCACTTGACCCTTATCTTATATTTCAAATAATACCCAGTGCAAAAAAAAGTAATTAATGTTGAATTTTTAAAATATATTGAGTTTGAAGTTACCCCTCTTTCTCTGGTCAGCAAAAATTGCATTATAAAAGCTGATTGATGTCTGTACCTACAGTACCTTTGATGCAGTCCACCACACAAGTTGACCTAAAAGTTCATTACCAAGGTCATTATTCGGATAAATTCTGTGCCAATATTATTTTTGATTTAATAATGATGGCCTCCGCTGGGTGAGAAAAATTATTCTTTGATGAAATGAACAAAATTCATGTTAACTACATAACATATTCAGACATTTTGATTATAGTTGGGTCGAGGCCACTATTTTATGAATTTGAATCCCTTTCTTATAATCCATTAATATAAAATTCACACATTTAGTTAAATGTTAAATTACCAGTCTGAGGCCTGGTTTAATCATATAAGTATAAATGGTTTTGAACCATCAATGAACATTATTAGATCTGAAAAACGAATTTTACTTGAAAATTTTTAAAAAATATATATATATTTAAGGAATTGACTCTCGAATCATAAATTTTCTTGAATATTCTTAAGGATTCAAGGGCCCATCCCTGATTGTGAGTAAAGTCTTTCTTTATGAAAATTGCCAACAAAAACGTCGATATAATAATTACCAAAACTGCCGTTTCAAAAATTTTATCAACAAATGTTTTAGCTTAGGTTTCTTCTATTTCATAGATACACTAAAACAAAGTTTTCAGGGTAGAATTTTCCAATCAACGTACCTATACTTTTAATATGCCAATAGTTGACCTTGGGGGTCTTAGGGTGAAGTGCTTGCCTCAGACCTGGTGATTGTGGGTTCACACTCAGCTGGGGTTGATGGATTTTTCTTGACTGATAAAATCCGTAGCACAACTTCCTTCGGAGGGAAAGTAAATCCGTCGGTCCCTCGTCGATTGTGGCATGTAACATAACCCTGGATGGTATGTTAAAATACCTTTCCTGGTAAAATTGGTAGGACCTTTCGCTCTCGCTAATAGAAATTCTCATGAGCTGATATAATCAGAAATTTCATGTTAATTACCTCAAATAGATGAAATATTAAAAAATATGTCAATAAGAGAATATTGAAGGGCTATGCAAAATTTCAGGATATCTCAAACTATTTCCCTCAAGTATCCAAAATTATCCCACATTAAAAATTACAGTGAAAGATTATCTGAAAAATTGAGCCTGGTGACAAGAAAAACTAATCAAATTTACAGCATAAAAATATAAATACATTGTATTAAGTTCCATTGATCACACATTTTAGGTTTAGAAATGCGTAGAATTTGATAGGTATGGGACATCAAATCCTCACATTCTTTTAATCACTCGAGGATATTCGAGGATTCAAGAAAATTTTGAATTGGAGAATCAAGAATCCTTTAAAAAAATTGTTTTTAAAGTGAAATTTTTCTTAGAGCTCTAATACTGCTGATTGTTTATTCAAAACCATTTTATGATCATAGAATGAACTTAACAACCAACCAAATAACCAGTCCTCAGACCAGTAATGACTGAATTAATTAATGTTAGCTACCATTTGTATTTCATATTATTCTAATATATTTATATTTCCTCTTTGGTTCTTAATTTTTCCAAGATTCAAATTCTCTAAATAGTGGATCAAACCCATCTCTACAGTTTATTGTTTTATTTTAGCAAATGGCGGTCGTGAGATACAGCGGTTGATCAGCACTCACATGGAGGTCAGCAAAATCGGTCGTCAGATAGCAGAGGAAGCTCTGGACTCGCAGAGGAAAGGGGAAGATTCTTCTCCCGACAGTAGTCCCTCTCCTGATACTGATGTGGGGGGGCAGACCAGGGTGACCAGTATAGAGGTGAGATTACTCCGCTTATTTGTAACTCAGACATATCAACATTAATAAAGATTAGTATTACCAGCTTGATTAGAGAGGGAAGAAATAATAAAAGTAATTTGAGAAACCACACAGGAAGGGTAGAAAACATCATATCGACTGTTTCCAACCTGTGTCCGGGTTAGTTTAGTAAACCAGTAGAAAACCAAATGGGAAAATAGGAGTATTATTTGAACAGTTGCTAGCCTAGACTGGGATTTGACACATTTGTTTGTCCAACTCAATGGTCTACTTTTAATAAAAACATTAGTTTTCATTCTTATAATACTATTGCTTATGTAAGCTAAATATTAAATAATTTTCTGGTTATTATATTAATATTTAATATAATTTATAGCTATGACATATTATAGTCCTTATCATGATTTAAAAGTTGTTAATTCCATATGCACTTACTAAACAACCCTTCAATATACTACACTGATCATGAATAAATGTTTTTAATTGCATTATCTGAAACAATTATAATTCTATGTTTTAAATACTTATGTGACAGTGGGGAAAAAAAAAGGCAAAATGATAAGAAGTTATTAATTTTAATTTTAAAAAAAATCAAACAAATTAAATAAGGAATAACTAATCAAATTAATAATGATAAACATTAATTAAAAACGGAGAAAAACAATAAGGTAAATAATTATCTGCTCCACAAACCATAATTTCTTTAATAAACAACTTAATAGCAGCAGAAAAAACCTTAGGGATACCTTTGTAACCCACTTTATTTGGAACTGTATGAATTTGAATACAACCTAAAACTTTACTTTCTAATAAAGTTAAAAAAAAGCAACACAAATTACTAAAATTAATATACCATTAATAAAAAATGTGCTATAACATATATAAACATTATACTACCTGTAATGTATAATATCATTTATAGATTCTAAATCTTGTCTAAATTAACTAAGGATGCCTACAAGTGTTCTAGGCCTAAAGATGTCAATTGAAAGTTTAGTAATTTTTCAAATGATATTTCTTGAATAATCATGAAAAATACATTTCGAAACAAACAAAATTAGTATATCCCCCAACTTTTTAGGAGAGCTCTACTATAATACAGGTTGTTATTTGCGCTTGGTCTGGACACTATCTCTATACATCATTATGTTGGTTTAGTCGCCGAACTCTTTGAGCAACTCGAGTGACACAACCTTACACCAAGTTCATCAAACAGTGTTACATCGGCCAAACCACAAGGACATTGACACCACCACACCGTTGTTCAATAACATCAGAAACAATGTGCAGCTGTCCGAAGCCAATGCGTCAGGTGAGTTCCAGCGTCAGGACTCTCTTCAAACTTTCTTCTGGATAGTCAAGACAAATAAATAGCTTTGGTGCACTTCCTCATCCTTAATTCACTACTCATTAGCCTAATTAGTGCATGTGAGTATAATCTAAACAGGTAGTAAGACATGGTTCTAAAAAAGGTAAATTAAGATCATTTGCTGTGTTAAAACTTACAGTACCTTCTATTTTTGCTTAGACATATATTATGTTTATTTGTAGCAAATATGTGAGTGTTAGGCCAAGTGTTGTGTTAAAATCACACAATTCATGACAAATGGGTGTCTGTAAGCCGAGATCTGGCAGATGTTTGTACCATTTCATAAGTGAAAACAACTGTTCACACACATGTGTTCTGCTAAACAATGCACTTACTTGGTGCGCAAATTTAACAAAATTTGGGAATCGTTCGCTATAGAGAGTAAAAATTTGGTACATCAACCTTGATAAATTTCCCAATATAATGTTCAATTTCCTAAACCCAAATTATTTATTTCTTCAACGTTTATAAAAATAAGAATTGGGCCGCATTGTATTTTGGTAGATTAAAAGGTCTGCAGGCCAAAAGCTTGTCATGCCTGCTATAAGGAATTGATAGTTATAGGAGTTGTCTCTGTTTGGATGCCTTTTTAAAAAATATTGTTAGTTACTTTTATTTTTGATTCTAAAGACATTGTTTTGAATATTGTGTGCACATTCAAATTATGATTTTAACAATTTTGAGGCCATGCCCGTCAAATTTACAGTTGGTCGTTCTTTCGAATTTTGCCAAGCCCCGTCAATTCTACAGGGTCTTCAATTTAAATCCGCATAAAATCTTTGCCCATGTTTTCAACGTGTTTGGTTAGTGCTATGCATTCCTTGGACTGTTAGTTCCAAATTGTGGTCATTGACGTTATTTCACTGTACATCTGAGTGGAGTTTTTATAACTAGAACAACCTTGTATTTCACCCTCCAAGTAGTTCAAGTTCAGTGATTCTTAGCGCAGATAATATCCATTGGTTAGAGCTATTGGTCAGACTCAAAGATTATATTTTAATTACAATGTGGTTTTCTTACATGGTTGACTGAATATTCGCCGTGAGATTGACTCCTGGTCTAAGGCTTCACTCTGGCAATACGGGTCATCCGTAAACCAAGTAACGCTTTGTGGGGGGGGGGAGAATCTCTAATATCTACATGTTTTTACATGGGAGGAGGGTGGGTACATTAAAGTGTTACAATATCTTAAACTCAAATTCTAATGTTGAAAAATAATATTATTGTTCATGTTTTCACCTTTGATAAACATACTCATAGATAACTTCCAAATATCTGTGGCATTAAAAATACAAGCTTAGCACTTACTTTTTGTTTATCAATATTTTTAATCCACTTAGGTGCCATTGTCTGCCCGATACTACAAATGCCAAGCACATTCGAAAAAACATATTTTCATGTGCATTACAATGACATGTATAAATACTAACAGAACCTGTTTAGACTTGTCCAATCTACTGAGCCCCTTACATACTTTTAGTTGTATAACAGCGGTATGTTGAAGCGGCCTTAATTTATAGGTATAGTTGAGTTTGAGTATAATTTAGATTCATACTGCATATTATTTTATATAGGCCATGAATAATCGCTTATGTTTGTACAAATACAAAAAAAATTATTCTCAAAAAGAGAAGACTTGTTCATTGCTTGCATATAAAAAGCCATATCCAGAAAAAAACAGTGGAAGCGTCTCAAAAAGATGTTATAGTGAAATGGAAAGAAGCAAAAGTATAGAATTTATCTCAAGGTGAGCTTGAGGAGTCCATCAATAGTGTTATTTCTTCGTACCAGGAGCATGTTATCAATAGTGTTATTTCTTCATACCAGCAGCATGTTATCAATAGTGTTATTTCTTCGTACCAGCAGCATGTTATCAATAGTGTTATTTCTTCGTACCAGGAGCATGTTATCAATAGTGTTATTTCTTCGTACCAGCAGCATGTTATCAATAGTGTTATTTCTTCGTACCAGCAGCATGTTATCAATAGTGTTATTTCTTCGTACCAGCAGCATGTTATCAATAGTGTTATTTCTTCGTACCAGCAGCATGTTATCAATAGTGTTATTTCTTCATACCAGCAGCATGTTATCAATAGTGTTATTTCTTCGTACCAGGAGCATGTTATCAATAGTGTTATTTCTTCATACCAGCAGCATGTTATCAATAGTGTTATTTCTTCATACCAGCAGCATGTTATCAAGTGTTATTTCTTCGTACCAGCAGCATGTTATCTATAGTGTTATTTCTTCATACCAGCAGCATGTTATGGAAAATAAAGCTTCAAATATCATTAGTTATTTTCAGAATGTAGGTGTATTTAAGCCTATACCTTTTCCCTTCTGATAAATCTGTGTATATGTATATAAATGCAACTATTACACACCTGCTACAGTGGCCGTATGGTTTAAGTTGTCTTTCTCTCAGTAGACTAGATGGCCGATAACGGGGAGTCGGGGTTCGAATACCAGTCAGGTCTACTGAGGGTTGCTTTTCCTAAATATTTTACCACTCTCCCTCCTGATTTTCTTTAAAATTTCACCTTTTTATAATATATTTTGTAGGGTGGTATAGTCAAATTGTACTTTTTCTATTTGTTAGTTTTATCTAATGTTGTAGGAATGAGGAAGGTAAAATTTTAGAGGTAATGTACCATCATTAATGTGGGGAGAGAGTGTAAAACCATTTAGAAAAAGCCACTCTGAGTAATCCCTACAGGTATTCTAACACTGATCTCTGCTTCATTGGCCATCTAGTCTTTTTCAAGAGTGAAGTCGGGATCCAGGATTGATGTCGGAATGAAACATGATTCTAGGTATAAATTAAAGTAAAATTGTATATTAATCCAAAATATAATTTAGAAAAGTTTTAAACCTAGAATTGTTTAAATAGCTCTCTATAATATGATGATAACATGACTATTAAAAAACAGTGCACAATATTAATAAAGATGTTTCCCCTTAGGCTCAATCATTAAATGTGGGCACTATAACATCATCCTGTAGCGCCACTACAATGACATACCATCCTTTTGTAGTCAGCGCATAGTAGTGCTGTCTTGTTTTACTCAGATCGCAATAAAGAATGTTTAAAGTTTAGCGCATTTTTTAAAATCTATCAAGTGACCAGCATTATTCAACTTGTTGATGATTGTATGGAGTGTTATCTGTCCAGGAATAGATCCAGATGATGAAATGATGGAGATGATGACCAACACAGTGTTGCCACCCGAGTCTCCAAACCCTTCTAATGACGGAAATGACGAAGCTGCCATGGCAGTAATCATGAGTCTGCTTGAAGCTGACGCTGGCCTAGGTGGACCTGTTGATTTTTCTGGTCTCCCCTGGCCCTTGCCTTAGGGACAAACTTTGTCCACCCCAAGCAAACATACTCTTTACAAAGTACCTGGCAGTTAGTGTAAACACTCATGTTTAGTGATGGGACAAGAATATCATCTGGAAACAGTGGTATATTTCAACTTGCTCAAATAAGAGGGAAAAAAACCCAATGGTTTTGATCGTTATACCAACGGTTTCCAGACCAAATTGGCAAAGTTTAAACATCAATATTAATTATTAACATTTAACTCTGTTAAGAGTTATCTTGTGTTGACTGTTAAAAAGTTTATTATAAATTGTTTATGGTGTTATAAAATGTCTGACTTTTTGTGATCTTCAGTGTTCCAAATAGGTGAGTGCAAAAAATAAATGGTGTTAATTAAACAGCTTTTAAAGAATTATAAATTGAGAAAGGAATGATTTTAACCCTAGATTGCTTTAAATATTAATTGTTTTGTTTCACAACCAACATATTGATGAAAACACCGCCATAGAAATCCAATGAATCAAACCGTCCATCTTAGATTTGAACTTAATTCTTTGGAACTGTTCACTGAAATAACAATATAAACGATAATTTAATAAATAAATTTGTCATTTTATATAGTATGCTAATTTTATATAATTTTAAAATATGTTTATCACCCTAGTCCTCGTTCTTTGTCAGCGTTTATCATGGTTTATATCACTCTAACATATATTGTGAAACCATCCAATCATGTTTGAGAGTCCCTGGTTCAAACGCCTGTTGGGAGAAATTTTCTATAATCTGCAGGCAGGTAAGGTACAAGTGATTCACTTTATATAATTCCATGTTGGATTGCCATTGCTAACTAACCTTACTGTGAGGTATGAGACAAGTCCTAGGAGAAGAAATCAGTATTGATAACACTGCCCTGAATTTTGAAAATAATTTACAGTATTTTCTAAAAGAGGGATGTTTTTAATAATCTATTAATGCTGAGTTCAAAAATGACTTCTGTTTGTTACCATAAAGTCAGTTTTTTCATGTTTTTTTTTAATCATAAAGGAAATCTAGGCTCTCATAATTTTTTAATAATTGTGACAGAATCTGTGCATTGAAATTATAGCAAAATATTTTTTATCAGACTCTTTTTTATTTAGGTACATTAAAAATAAGAGAGAGAAACTAAATGTTTAGCACAAGCTTGACATGATAGCTCAAAAATAAACCGAACTCACACTGTTAGAACTGTTAATTGGTGCTCTTGATGTTAAGCAACAAATGACTGAAGGAATTGTAGCCAACACATGAAGATTTAGATTACAAATTTTCATTATAAATTAACCCTAACTTAAAACATTCAATATTACAAATCCTGACATCAAAATAATTAATTTGTGAAAAATGGATAGGTGTTAGAAAGGAAATAATTGTAAGAAACTCAGTAAAAAAAATATTTTAGTTTACAAACATAGAAAACCATGCAGACCAATGTAGTCTAAAGGGATATGGATAGGAGCTAAGAGATGAAAATGAAAATTTGTATAAAATTTATTCTTGGAAATCACTGATGTATTTTAAAATTTTGGATTATGATTATTTAACTATAGTAGCTGTCAATATATACGCTAATTGGTAAAATACTTGTTTTTATCAATGATTTGTTTTTATAAAATTGAAATATAACATGAATATTAATAGTAATTAACTAACTTGTGGTTAAAAGTAGATGTGAAAGCCAGCACCTTTGCCTGGGTGATGCTTGAATACACTTTGTGAGACAACAGATAAAAACACATTCTCTATCACAGGTAGCTTCTTCAGGTGGAGAAACAGCTAGTTTCCTCTATCACAGGTAGCTTCTTCAGCTGGAGAAACAGCTAGTTTCATCTATCACAGGTGCTTCTTCAGTGATAACAGCTAGTTCCTCTATCACAGGTAGCTTCTTCAGGTGGAGAAACAGCTAGTTTCCTCTATCACAGGAGGGTAGCTTCTTCAGGTGGAGAAACAGCTAGTTTCCTCTATCACAGGTAGCTTCTTCAGGTGGAGAAACAGCTAGTTTCCTCTATCACAGGTAGAGAGAAATCTAGTTTTTAAAAGTGTGAAAATGTATTTGTGATTAACTAATGTAATCTGCATACCCCAGTAAGGCTGGTATTCGTACTTATTTTGAACTATGATCAAGCCCACTGTTCTAATCCAAATAATTTATTTTTTGTTTCCTTGTAAGTAATGAAGCCCTAGCTTTCCCTCACATCAACCAATTCTTTTTAGAAGGAATTGTGAGATTTTAACAAACCAACAATGGCAGATGTATTTACACATACACAGTCCCTATTAGTGTTCTCTGGGCGTGAAACATGACTAGAATAAATTTAGGATTGTATTTGATCCAAATTGTGATGAAGATAATGGAGAGTGGAGGAGGATGCATAACGATGAGTTATAATGAGGTGAACTGGATAGGACTAGCTCAACATAGGGATATGTGGCGTACTTTTGTAAGTGCAGCAATGAACTACAGAGGTGCCTGGCCTGAGTGACCTGGCGGTCTAGAGGTAAGGTGTCAGACCTCTGTGCTGGGGGTCCGGGGTTCAATCCTCGGTCCTGGCACAGATTTATCTGATTACCAAACCCTTTCTTCACTTCTGACAAGACATGCATTAATCACAACTTGTGAATGTGTGGAATACCAAGCCTCCACCGTGGTTCGGATTCCACGTTAAACTGTAAGTCCTCCATTTCATCTCACAATCACCCAACATTACACATTAGTGTAAGTGCATACAACCCGAATGGGTAGTAAGACGCGGTGCTAATAATAATAATAATAATAATAATAATAAATAGTTCCCAATGCTATAAAGTAATTATGTACTGTCACATTTACTTGTAATGAAATTTACATAATCTACCCTTCATGTTTGTTAACATTAACTTTGCAAAATTATAACTATTAGAGAATATGTTTAGAAAATAACTAGGCCATTCATTCATATGCTTAAAACATTGACTTGGCAGTATCTTTATGTTATCACCACCCTTTAGTAATTAATAACTGGAAAATGTTGTGTTTACATTAATAAAACCCATAGTTTTCTTTTACTTTCCAAGATCACAAATGCCTTGCATTGAGGTTTGAAGCCTAGCAAAGTTATAATTAAAAATTAACACTCCATTTTGAAACATACAATATTGTTTGCATCATCAAATACTTTTTTGAAGAAAGCAAAGGACTTTGATATACTCTTTAGGGCTCGAAATACTTGAACAAATGTGAAATATGGGCACTTAGTTAAAAACTTGCTGGATACCCTATTTTTAACACTAATTTTGTTATAAGGAAACCATTTGTTCTCTTTTGACTAACAAACTTTTTTATAAAATAAACATTTTTGGGCTACATCTGTCACCCTTGGGTGGTCTTGGAGAAAAGTGCTCACCTCACGACCTGATGTTCGTGGGCTCATACCCAGCTGAGGTTGATGGATTTTTCTTAAGCGATAAAAATCTTTATCACAACTTTCTTTGGAGGAGAAGTATAGCCGTTGGTTCCATGTCAATTGTGGCGTGTAAGAGATCTCTGGAAGGTATGTATTGGATATAGGGTGGGCAGATAATAATATTTATTACACTTTGTTTATGTAGAGTATACTATATTTGCCAGAGGTACTGGGCAATGGTGACTAAAATTTGTATACAAGAAAAACAGTTGAGGAATGAAATAATAATTTACTTTCCAACACTTCCTCTTAAATTCTGGTAACTCAGCAAAGGTTGTTCACAGTTACTAATAAGAAATACAAAACTATGAAAATAATATCTCAAGCGAAGCCTAACTCCCTCAAAAATGCATGATGGTCTTCTCCGGACAAGGGTTTAGTTAATATATCCGACACCATCTCATCAGTTGGCAAATAGTTTATCTGGATAGTCTGGTTTTAGACATACGCTCTTAAAAAAATGATGACGAATGTCTAAGTGCTTAGATCTTTGGCTGGTCCTATCATTTTTTGCCAAGTGGATAGCTCCCTTACTAGCACAAAAGTTCGTGGACGGTCCAAGCCTCTCAGGTTGCAATTTCCTGATTAATGTTTTGAGCCATAATTCCTCCTGAACAGTGAAACAAGTGCTTTGTACTCAGTCTCGACAATGCTCAAGGCAACTGTTCTTTGTTTCTTGCTATTCCAGGAAACTAAACCACCCATGAACATAGAACTACACCCTGTTTCACTGCCCCAGTCGGCATCGCTATAGGCAACCATTTCTGAATTGTAATTTTTAATCTTTAGTGCCTTATAAATACCTAAAGATATGTTTAACAACCCAATGAGATATTAATGGATCATTATTAAATTGACTTACAGAATTGACAGCGTGAGCAATATCGGTCTGGATATCTGACACAAATAAAGCAGGCTACCAACTTCCTGTTGATAAGGAATTTTATCACTACACTTTTCACTTTGCTCAGCACACTCAGCACTTTCACTACATTTTACTCCATCTTTAGAAGATTTTTGAAACTTAGCTCATACTTCCTTTGGCGTTGCTACGGGTTTGAAGTCGGCCATTCTAAATCATTGGAGAATCTTGTTGATGTAGGGTTGCTGGTTGATCCACAACTTGCTGGTGGTGCGGCCCCTAATAATGGACATTCCCAGGCAATGTCTAATCTCTCCTAGATCCTTAATTCTGAACTTAAACTCCAGTTTTAGCTAGGCACTGTCCTTAAACTGTTATCATTGGTAAACGGAGCAAGTCGTTGACATAAATAGCATTGATGATGACTTTTGACTAAAAGTTTGAAATAAATGCACGGGTTCACTTTAGACTGCTCTGATTCCATTTGTGTGAGAATTTCATGAGTGCGATGATTCCAGCATCTACCACTTTGTTTGAGGCTGTACCTCGCTCTTTTTAGTCACCAAACTTTATTGATCTCATCTGGTGGTTGTACATACAATTGCCTCACCGAGGAATCCGTGCAGGTAAGCGGTCTTGACGTCCATGTGGGTGATTTCTAGATTCTCCCTAACAGCCAATGCAGCCTTAGTGAAGAATATTTAATTACTGGGGAAAATATGTCTTTATAATCTACCCTTGGTTTTTTGCTTCATCCCTTCAAAGCTAGACGTGCCCTATATTTTGGTTGCTCTGAAGATGAGTCTTTGATCTTGATACCCACTTTGTTTTGAGATATGTTTTACCTTTGGGCTAGTAGGCCCATTCGTAGGTTTCATTGGTCCAAAAAGAAGCTAATTGCTCACCTATAGCTTCCTTCCACTTTGAAGCATGTGAGCTTGTTAATGCTTCCCTTGGCGTTGACGGCTCACCATTTTTTGTAACAAGTTAAGTCACAATATCTTGATCAGTCTTAGGTTTCCGAACACGCACAGATCATCTTAACAGTGGTTCAGGAGTCTCTTCTGTTTCTCTGCCATATGGGAAACCAATAAACTGTCCCCTGTGCTATCACCAGTGCCTTCCTCCTAATTTTCATTTGTATTCTCTTCCTTAACTTCACTTGTGTTCTCTTGCTGGTTTTAATTTGTGTTTTCTTCCTAGTCTTTATTTGTGTTTAGGATAACTGATAGAGGACTTGAGGGCCTACGCACATCTTCTTTTGTATTTGATTAGATAATTTTGTTTTCCAGGAACATTACGTCATGACTGATGGTTATTTGATTGGTGGTTGAGTCAATTAGACAATGTCCTTTAGTGTTTTCACAATATCCAATGAATATATTTTTTTTCAAATGCGGATTCCATTTTCTTCTATTCTCAATGGGTGTCTGTGCTATGATCTCACAACCAAATACCATTGAGATGACTCAGGTTTGGTTTCCTTGAGTGCCAGGATACATTTAGGGTACATTCTTTGAGAGCTTTCGTTGGACTTCTGTTATTTAGGTATACAGAAGTCATGACTGCCTCAGCCCAATATGTTTTGGGAAGGTTTTCACCTTGCAGTAGGCATCTGACTTTCTCTACAATTTTACTGTTTGCTCTTTCTGTGACTTCATTTTGCTGCGGTGAGTTTCTTGCCATTTTTTGGTGTCAAATACCCTTTTCTTTCAAGAAGTTTGTCATCCTCCAATTGACATATTCTCTCCCATTATCTGAGTGTAGCACTTTTATTTTCTTGTTTAGTTGGTTTTTCACTAGGGCACAATACTCTTTAAACAAATTTGGAACTTGGTACTTGGATTTCAAAATATAAACATGGGTGTATCCTGTGCAGTCACCAACAGAATGAGTAATACCTATTTCCTCCTTGGTCTCCATCGGCCCACATAAGTCTGTGGACTAGAGCTAGAGGTTCCTTGGCCCAAAATGTACTCCTCTTAAAAGATTGTCGACTATGCTTTCCCAAAATGTATATCTCACAGGGATCCATAATGCTATGGATTGTTTCAACTCCAGTGCCCATGTAATTTAACATTTCCATACGTTTTCTATTTAGGTGACCCAATAGTCTATGCCATAAGTCTTTCGGTGATGTCACAGCATAAGCCCAGTGGGGAGATGATAGTGTCTTATTGATGCCTCCTCACTCAGTTGCTGTGGCCATAAGATCCCCACCATTGTTATAAATCTTGCCCCCACTTCCATCAAAAACAATTTTTCCCCTTGCTCGACTATTTTACTTAAGGATAATGTTTAAAAATGAGGTGGCCCAATTGCTAAATAATTAAGGATAAAAGATTTGTTGCGATGCCTGGTGCATAGTGAACGTCCTGTACTTCAACACTATCTTCACTACCCCGTACTGCAACATTAATGTCCACACTTCCCCTGGACTTCGTTTTGATAGGTTCTCCATTAGGCGTGAAGATTTCCACCTCACACTTATTTGGATTATTTATGTTCTTATTGTTTGTGAGGTGCAGTGACACACACGAATCTAAATGCTATTGTTCACTTTCTTTCGATGGGTTCGAACTTAAACACACTAGGAATGTACTCATGTCCTTCGTTTGAGCTTTTTTATCATTATTTCCACAATTTTTATGTTTTATTCAGCAATTTACTGTGAAATGACCCTTATAAACACAATTTTAACGATTCTGAATGTGAGATTGTTGCCATGTACATTTGTTTACATGTGAGTAGTTCTTATTGTTCCCTCTAGTTCCCTCTTGTTGAACACTTTTGACATCTTGTAGTAACTTTACCTTTATTACGTCTGCGTTGATCAGCATACCCAAACTTTCAAGAGCCATGATCATAGGCTCATATTCCTCAGAGAGTCTTGCCAGTAATAAAGTCCCAATCCATATCTCTGAAACATTGAGCTGTTGACACAATTTGATTGCCATATTCTTCAACAAAGTTACAGTTATCCTGTTGAGCAGGGTCAATTGTTTTAATAATCCCACTTTCCGAGTCAATCCTGTATCTTCAAATAGTGTTTGAATAGTGTTCTTTTGTTGTCATACATTTCTCTATATGGAGTATTAGGTCCTTTTCTACAAGTACAACAATTTTAGATAGGGCCTTTCTGTCCTTATCCTTAGCCTTTTCAGGTTTTACAGCACCTTTCCCTACATCCTATTGATCCTCCAACTTTAGAAGGTCTTTTATGTCAAATTTCCATGTAGAATAGTTTTTCCGACCTCTGAGTTTGTCAACAAGGCTTAACGAGTTGGCCACCATGTTGTCTCGAATACAAAATGTTTAGAATATTTGTGTTCATGTACCGATTTCAAGATTAGCCACCTTAATTAGCGCACCTGGGTCCATTACCAATGTTGGATGTAGAGTGGATAAATAATAATATATATTTATTTATTTAGAGTATACTATATTTGTGGAGCAGTATACAATAGACGAAGCATTTAAGGCACCATACTTGCCAGAGTTACTGAGCAATGGCGACCACAATTATAACACAAGTAAAACAGTAGAAGCATGAAATAACAATTTACTTTCTAACAGTATGTGTAAATACCTTTCCCGGCAAAATTAGAAGGCCCTTTGATGCTTGCTCATATAAATTCAGTGTGGAAGGCAACGGGTAATCACCACACTTCTGAACTGCCCTGGTAGGAATTTCTGCCAGATGGTGTGGGTAGCACTAACCAGCCAGAGGGCTGAATGCATGCCCAGCTTCGAATGGATATAAATCACATCAAAACAATCTTCGGGTTGGATCTTATCAATTTGGCATTGTTATATAAAAAATACTATCTTTTTAATAAAAAAAATGGCATGGAAAACAAGTTAGGGACACATTGAATCCTTTTCATTGTCATGAATTAATATTCCTGCGAATTTATAGATTTCTTAAGAATTTCTGGGTGAATTTTTGTAACCCAAATGCTTCACAGTTGAACTTGGACATGAATTGTCCCCAAATACTTACTCTTTCAATCTTTGTCTTTGTAAAGTCTATATTTTCCCATTTAAATTTTTTTATATCGAGTCATAAAACAAGAATGTCTTTAGTCGCATTTATGTTTCACATTTTCCACATCCCAAAGAAATTTCCTCAAATTTCATTGCCTCTGAAATCACAGATACAATGAATAAACCATTAGCGTGTAACCATAGAATATTATTACAGTTTGGAGTATCCAACCTGCACTTACTGAACCGACTAATACAGCACATAAATTACACACTAACTTAGATTAACACAGCCAGTCATGACACAGTATGTACAATCGAAGATATCTAGGACAAAAATTAACTACTTGCATATAGAACACTGGGCTTTTAAAGTTGGCTTCATAAATATATTGGTGGCCTTAAAACATTAAAGACGCTACCCTTAATATTGCTCCCTTAGAGAATTGACAGCCAGGAAACTGTAGTTGCCCCCTTTAAAGTTGAATTCATAAAAAAATATGGTGGGGATTTCAAACTGTGTTTAGTTACACCTGAATTTGAAATACAGTAGATTTGTGGTAAACGAATATTAATTGATGTGTTCATTTAAGGCTACAAGTCAATTGGTATGTTTTTTATATACTGGATTGGTCAACAATGAAATATTCAGCATTGGGATTTTTTTTAACATAAAAAGCTTAGATTTTTCAAATTGATTCCAATTGTATTTGTTGAATGCAGACTTTTTTTTTATAAGTGGGCTTGCTAAAAGTGTTGGAGATCAATAGTTTTATATTTAAATTTTTAATTTAGTTTAGAAATACTGTATTCATTTAAACTATAGCATTAAATTATATATTCTAGGACTGGGTCGATGCTGTTCAGTTGATCTGGTGGTCAATTTTTGGGCTGATCATTTAAGTAAAATTGGTCAAATGTGCTGCATCAATTTATTAAGCAATTGAAACTAGGATAAAACTCATGTATTAAAAAAAAATATTGATATTTGAGTATTGATAGATTAATAACTTGAAATACATATTAATTTAAATAATGATAAGCAAAATATTTTGTATGATTCATCTACCATTAATCTAGTTATACTTACCAGTATGTAAACTTTATAATTGAACTAATTACCAATTACTTTTATTTTCTACTAATCAGGATAAGCAAGAACTCCATTGTAATATTTAAACTTTAAATTTAGAGCCTTATAATTTAAATATGCCTCTGAATTTTAATTTCGTGGTTGATTATAGGTAACCAATGATATTCATAACCAAATAAAGGGTGTTATACATTTGTTGGGGGATTTATTTGGTAGGATATTTAATTATATTTTAACTAACTTTAAATTTGTTACTAAATCATGTATAACTAAGCCTCTTATATTGAACAAAATAAAAGTTATGCAAGTGAACGCTTATTGTTTTTGAGTGTTGCTTCCTCATAGAAACATTGAAATATTTAAAATAAAATAAATGATCAGCATCAGTGACCAACACAATCTGCCCAGCTCTATTATATATTGTAGTAAATATTACATACTCTACAAAATTGATATAATCCCATATTAGTGATTAGAATTACAAAATAGTCTAAGTTAAATTCCAGCTTTATATTAGGTGATGTGAGCCAGTACCAGTAATTTGTATCATAATTGAAAAAAAGTGCCTCTTAAAATATTACAATGAAACTGAAAAACATGTGATGAAACAAGTGTATTGATAAATTTAGATAAACATTTGTCACCTTCAAAATGAAGATACAAACATTGTTATTTAAATAATACTAGAACCTTTTCCAAGCTCACTACAAGACAGAATATATATTTATGTGTTATGTAACCCAGACCTTTCTTTAGTTTTCTTCGCATTTAAAATAAATGTCTGCCCTGTGTGATAGAATATAGATCATTGTTTATGTATTGAATATTGTGTATATAAACTATTTACAACTATAGCCAATGTTTAGATACCTAAGTAGATTTTTGTGGGAACTTAATTGGATGAAAGTGTTTTTGGTCAATTTATATATCACCACATCAATGTTGACAATGTCATTATCAAGAATTTTCAATTAAAAAAAACTCTAAACTAATATATATATAATTAGCACCTCGTCTTAATATATAAATTAACCAAAAATAATCAATTTTTAATTCTTTGACTTGAAAATGTCTTCAGTAACTTGAGCAAAGTATCATTATTAATTATAATATATTATATTTTATATGAAGTGGTTTTCCTATTTAGATTTTAAAATGTGTTATAAGTTTCAGGTTAACAAATGTTCACATATCAATATTTTCATAGTAACATATCAGCCAACCTAAACTTGATTTTTTTTTATATTTGATCAATTCAGCTCAATTGTCACGTGAATAGGCATGTGTGTAATAAAAATGTTTTAGTTACCATTACTCATGAAACTTTTCATTTTACCTTATGAAAACAACAGCTATACTTGATTTAAACCAATGTGTATCATATCAAACAACTTGATATTTAACGAGAGTAATCCACTCAGGGTGTATTTGTAGGGACTGTGAGAAAAGACCTGTTGTTTTTTTTGTAGGTTTTATAATAAACTTTTTTTTGTCGAAATAAATAAAATGTTTCTTATATACAAACATAGAGTTTAATTTTCTTCACATGGTGATATCAACAGGTGTTGAATAACTGTTATAACCATAGTGGCATTATCTAACAAACTTTTTAAATGAAAAGAGAAAGTTTTCATGAAATTCCATGACACCCTTGACAGATATTCAACAACTGTTGATATCACCATGTGAAGAAAATTACCGGTAAGCACTATGTTTGTACTGAATCAATATTGGATTTATTTTGACCAAAGAAATAGTTTTCTGTAAAAAACTATAAAAACACTGGTATTTTCTCGTGTTCCCTGCAACTCCACCAAGACTCCAGTTAAAAGACTATTTTAACTTAGTGTCTTTTGACACTTAGAATCAAATTAGGACAATGATGAATGTAAGTTAAAATCATTCTGGCAAAGACTTGCCAGTATTTTTGTTGTTTTAAAAGAATATGAAGTTCTTCTAACAGGCCTAAAAATGCAAAGTTCTTTTATTAACAAATGAATTTTGTTAAAAGAAGACTTCATCATTTTCTTAAGTTATAAGTGAATTCAAAAATAAAAGTTGAATTGCTATTTGTAAATAAGTGTGGGTAAATTAACGTAAGCAGATCAAAAAAAGTTGTTTATAATTTAAAAGGTTATAAATAGTTTGATTATCATAAAATTGTTGTATAAAAAGGTTTAAAATCAATTCCAAGAAGAAGAATGTCAATTAATAATTCAGTATGATATTATGTTAATGTAATCTAATTGTTAACTAAATTTAATTTATTTTGATTGTCCCTCAACCCAAACATTTAAATTTCATTGGTTTTTGTTTAAAAAATATAGTTTGGTATAAAACTAAAACTAGATTTTTTGTTCCTATTGTTATGATTGTTTATTTTTGTTTTTAAGTCTTATCTCCCTGAGAAACAAAATTGTGATGGTCCATGTTTATAACAATAGTTTGGACTTGAAAATGAAAAATAAATTTAAAAACTTTTTATATGGTACCAGTATAGGCCTATGCAATTAAAAATCTAATTTTTAAATAATTTGAATTGCCATATGCTCATATGCTCATAATCTCATACACCATAATGGGGTTCACTGTATTGAAATTTCTAAGATTTAACCTTTACTACAAGGACTTTAGGCCTACATAATGAATGTTTACAGGAGTGCTATTATATTGATCGACAAAGGAAATGATTCATTCTGTGATGTATTTTTGTGTTGTATATTAATTTGACGGATCTGTGATCATACCAACATGACTGGTGCAATGTGCAAGTCTAAGAGGACTTAACAAGACTTACAGACTTAACAAGAGGACCAAATTGTGGCACTTGGTGGACACAGTGATTTAGTACAGGTTAATTGTTGTTCAAGTTTGTTGTTTGTAAAATAATAATACAAATGTTATATTTTAAATGTTTTAACAAGCAAAGATAAAGCATATTTATATCAAACAAAATACCTAATGTTTTGTTTTTATTCTTTGACAATTCTCAAACAGTAATAATATTTAATATATTAATCTAATTGCAACAATTTAAACAAATAAATCTATTTTCAAGGGTTTGTGAGCAAGTATTTCTAATATCAAGTTTAGTCTGGGTGGATGATTTAGCTTTGTAAGTAGGGAGGTATGTTTGGACTACATAAAAAGTTAGAATACTAAAGGCTTGTCACCATTTTCTCACATTAAAAATTCCTGGGGATTTTTCTTCGTTTTAAAAGAAAATTTACAATTTTTCCAGGCACTTTACTGAAGGGCTAGAAAAATAGAATCTGGTTTTTCATAATAAATAAAATATTTTGAAGTTGTGTGCCGAAGTTGTTTAGAAAAGGCTGATTAGACACTGATATAGAAATATAAGCCATTGTTAAGTTGTAACAAATAATTATTTGGTTGTGTATGTGAAAGAGGGTTGTATTGAACCCCAAACCAACACATACATTCCTGAAGTGTAGAATTTAAAAAAAAATTGTGAGGACCAGTCCAAATAATGTCTAGGTCGGTGCATACAATTTTCAAAAATTGGCTCAAGGGGAAGGGCTCTTGGACCCAGTTTTGAAAATGTATTTGCTAACAATCCCCTTCTGCTACACCAAAAAGGTTCCGCCACCAGTAATCAGTTTCAACATCTAACTTACAAAATCTTAGGGGCTTTGTGTTTTAATCCTGCTGCATGAAATTTTGAGTAATTTGTCTGTATATAAAGACTGAAGTACTATTTTGTCAAAGGCCTAGCTTTAATAGAGGTGACAATAACATCCACCCTCTGCCATAACCCATTAATCCAACACTCTCTGGTTTGTTCCCCATTTTTAAGTTGACATTCTTAAACCTATAATATTTAACTTTTGTATCAGGACATTCCTTGAAAATAGTATCCATATATTATTTAAATTAAAGTGACATTATGGGTTAGTTATGTCAGGATTAATTAATCTTTTTTACTATATTATCTTTTTATAATCACATTCAAGTGGCAGTTTGGACTAAGTGCAGCTTAACTAATTTAAGGATACAGTATGGGGAGGCTTATTGTACATCCTGGTTTACCCAGGATTGTCCCAGTTAGACAGACTAGTAATTTTTTCCTTGTTTAAGGGAAAGATGTGAAAATTTAATATTAATAGAAAATGCATTAAAAAGCAAGAAATTAAAAAAATAAGAGTTTCCCTGTCTAGATTTTTTTCATACCCCTCTAATATTCTCAAATAAGAAGTTGAAAGATGGATGGTCTACAACTAAATACATTTATCTTAAAATTAATAATTAGTGTACGAGTATGGCTAAAATCAGGGGTGGACTGGGCTACCCATATAAGAGATAGTTCAGAATGTCAGTTTGATTTGAGCTCCTACAACTACTTTAAACTAAAATGAAAGCACCGTGTTCTAATACCTGTTCGGGCAATATGCAGAAGTACTAATTACCTACGCTAGTAAGTTTGGGATGACATGATTAGCCGCTACACAAAGAGTGTCCTAAAGGAAATGGTAGCTGATGCTCCTACTAAAGGTATAAACCTAATGGCAAGCTAGAAAGTCACTCATAAGGCAGATATACCTTTAGAGGTTGTTAGAGCTGTAAAACCAATAGTAGTAAGATTGACTGCATCAGGTATGCTTTATAAATGATTGTGTGGAAAGACCTAGAACTGTAATTAGTCAATCAATGGAGTGATTTATTGTCGGTGTCCAAAGAAATATATAAAAGACTCTAGTTACACAGAAATGTATAGTAATAAATGCTGTTTGCCATTTCAATTGAAATAGAAGCTGAGGTAGACCTACTCAAAAGGATGAAACTATACCTAGCAGCTACATAATATCTGGACCATATGATGGATAAAGATGTAGGACTTATAACAATAATTACAGCATATCAAAGCAAAAATATCTCTGAATATATCCAAGCAGAAGAAAGTGTAACAAGTCGCCCATCCTATCTTGCTCCTCTTCATACGATGTCATCCACGGCAGTCAGTAGGTTCCAGTAGAGCATCTCAGGATTATACAGATAATGGTGGGGGTAGATGGACACAGCCGATTAAATAGATACTATTTAGAGTAGAATTTTAAGTTTTATTTTAAACTAGATAGCTGTTGCCCGCGGCTTTGCTCGCGTGGAAGTTGATTATATAAAATACGAAAATATACATATGTAGTTACAGATTAATTAAAAATATTACGTTACGTTGATGACCATAACTTGACCTCAGATCAATAATAATGCAAGTTCGATAGAAACTTTCACCCCCCTTTTTCATCCCTTATTAAATAAAATTTCCAAAATTCCTGAAACACGTATTTATTTGTTTTACGTCAATAACCGAAATACAAAATTTTATTTATGTAACTTTCAAAATGACGGACTTTCATACATATTATCATACATATTATCATCCCCTATTTTGACCCCTTTGGGGTGGAATTTTCTAAAATCCTTTCTTAGTGGGTGCCTACATAACAAAATGAATATACAGTCCGAATTTCATGCTTGTAGCCTTGATAGTTTGCGCTCGGCGATGATGAATCAGTCAGTCAGTCAGTCAGTCAGTCAATCAATCAGGACATGTTATTTTATAAGTATAGATAAATAGTATACATTTTATACCACAGGTTACTAAATGTAGAGAAACAAATTATTTATGACATGAATACGGAGAATTATTTAAGGCAGTGGTCATTTAGCCATCTCTTTCCCCCCATCTCGAAACCCTATATTCCCACGTTACTAAAAGAACTTGTTGAATACAGGTCTTATCTGTTTGCGTGCTAACCGGCCAGTGTCCCGTCTGACGCTTCCCTTCCACATAGGGTCAAACACAGACGCTAAATCGAATGTGCTGATTGGCCAGGAGTCCGCGCCAAAACCTCCCACCCCACTGAGAAACCACAGGTGCATCTCCCAGCTTCCGGATTCAGCTATTAATACATTGCACGATGCTTAAAATGAAAAGTAAAAATAATAAATTTGGATGACTCTAACATTCCAACAAAGACTTTAAATAATGAAAAACTATTAGATGAAAAGTTTAAAGGCCTGAAAATGAAGTTAATGAATTGAAATTTAAAACATATATTGCTTACAACTTTGGTTATGATTTACATAACTTATAATTACCTTAAAACCCCACACTTTCTTATAATTAACCATTTGATAGTCGGTGATCTGGTGGTCTAGGGGTAAGGTGTCAGACTTCTGTGCTGTGGGTCCAGGTTTCAATCCTCGGTCCCAGCACAGAATTATCTGATTACTAAACCCTTCCTTCATCTCTTGACAAGAGGTGTATTAATCACAACTTGTGAATGTGAGGAATGCCAAGTTTCCACTGTGGTTCTAATTCCACATTAAACTGTAGGTCCTTCATTTCATCTCACATTCACCCTACCATTACACATTAGCGTAAGTGTGTATAACCCGAACAGGTAGTAATAATAATAACATTTGATAGTAATAAAGAGAATTAAATTAGGCCTAGATCAATGGGAAATGAAAACTGTATTTATCAGTTTAGTATTCTCAGTATCTTGAGCGTATTAAATATAAACAAAGGCAAACTAATATAATTTTATAAATGAAATGGTTGAGAGCTAAGGGCCTAAAACCCTGACCACTTTACAAAAGAAAAATAAAGAAAACAAACCCATGTGTGAATAAAGTGAAATAAATCAGGGTACTGGGTAAATGAAGGCTTTTGAAAAAATATTAGAATGTTATTGTGTTCTGTGTGATATAGGTAGTCTTGGGGTCTTATTTTCTCTGTGCTCTACTTGTATTGCATTTCTTGGTAACCAGGCTAAGTCTAAACTAAGTACATTTACAATCAAAATAATAGTTTGATTCATAAACCCAAATAAAGCTAAGTTTTGTACCTATGGAAACAAGTATAAAAAAGTATATGAACAATAATAATAATTATAATAAACTTTTATTAATCATATGTTTTCAATTTTAATTACAAAGCTAATACAAATATACATATAGGGGCTGTCTATAAACTATGTACACATATTGATGGTGGGGGTAGGAGAGGGGAAGCAGTGCTCAGTATTACAATGAGTGATGGGGGGGGGGAGAAGTCAGATGTGTGACATCACATTACCAATTAAATGCATTTGGCAGCATTTTGTGTTGACGAACCTGACTGTGCGCACATGTAAGCAAACAATGATTGATCGACTCGCTCAACTTCAATCATTGAGCTTAGAGAACATGTTTCAATAAAAGGGTTGTATAAACTCTACAATTAAAAATTATATTTAAATAGGGGCAGAGGGAGTGCATGTTATTGTGACAAAATATTAGAAGGGGCTTCACAAAATTGTGACTGTGTGACAAGAGAGAAGAAAGGGGCAAAAAAAAATATTGTGATATACCTTGGGCTGTCAAATGTGTCGTCCTGTTGTAGCATCCAAAAGGGGCAGATGCCAACAAAATACATCAAAAATATAAACACTACAAAAAGGGGGGGGGGGGGGTTAACCCAGAGCGAGTGCTGAGGAGTTATTAATGTGACCCTCTATCTCAACCAGACGGCAAGAGACTTCAGCCTCAGTAAAGTTCATATTAAACCAAAACGTTTGACGGATAACCTTGGGAATGATGGGATAGATATATAATAAGAATTAGTATAAGTCAATGTTAGACGAAATTTATTAGCCATAACTCAATTAGATTTTTAACAGTTCCTCCAATTATATACATTGTTGATGTTGCGAAGTATAAAGAAAATAGAATAAATTCATAACAACTATTAATTGAAGTCAAAGCTAAAGAGTCAGATGGTAAATATTCATCAGATTACTTAAATGTTAACTTTAAGATATCGCCCATTAGAAATGGCGCGTAGTAATAACAACATGACAATTAGGATTCCATCATTAAATATTAATCCTTAAAAAAAAGGCACCTAGTCAATGACAACAAGACAATCTAATTTCAAACATAATATATATGTCCATTAGGAATGGTACATAGCGTATGACAATAAGATATGTTAAATTCAAATACTAAATATTTGTCCATAATAAATGGCTCATAGCGTATGACAATAAGATATGTTAAATCCAAATACTAAATATTTGTCCATAATAAATGGCTCATAGCGTAAGATATGTTAAATTCAAGTTCTAAATATCTGCCCATCAAGAAAAGACACATAGCGTATCACAATAAGATAAACTAATTCAAATACTAAGATATGTTAAATTCAAATTCTAAATATCTGCCCATCAAGAAAAGACACATAGCGTATCACAATAAGATAGACTAATTCAAATACTAACATAGTTCCCGCGAACATTAATTTAAACAATACAGTACATAATCGATACAATCGATTAGTCGTGACTCTACTGGCGCTAAGTCGCCCTGACCTTGCAAATAAGGTGATCTCAGAAAAAACTATGTTCTTAAGTGTCAGATTGATTTTTTAGGTTATTTGAAATTTAAGCCAAAATTGAATTTAGAAAAGATTTACATTAAAAAAAAAAAGTTTTAATTTGCCGAAAATGGATTTAGATCTTACATTTTATGAAGTAGAAAGCCGGAGCTTATCCTATCCCTGAAGTGACTCAGGCCCAATTGTGTCGTTATCAATACAGGGAACAGAATATATACAAAAATCAGTGGAGGACGAAAGGAGAAGGGGGGGGGGAAACATTCTGGATTTAAATGGAGCATAGTGCAAGCAATGCTGAGCTTCGTGAACCTTCTCGTGACGGGAACTCGTTACTGCGCATGTGCAGCCAGCTCTGGGCGTCGGCTGAACTTGTCAGTCATTACGCGCTCTTAGTGTCTTGTTCTCCCGGGTTAGTGAAAGTTCGTCCGGAGGTTTTGAGCCGTTGTTCCCCGCAGGCCCAGTCGACAGGCGAATGCAGTAAGTCTCTTCTTTTGTTTTTGTTTGTAGCGTCTCCCATATAACGTCCAATGCTACAAATCTCCCCCCCTTTTAAGAGGCATAAAGGGGGAGGGAGTGGGCTGCCACTTCCTTCTACTTGGTCTTGTAGCATCCACGGAACACCAGCTATGGGCTAGCGATGTCTACTCTCCAACGGAGATTTCCATGGGCACGCTTTCCGTCCTCGGTGCCAGATGGGTATCCCTGGATCAAGCTAGATCAGAACTGGCCGCTCGCCTGGGCTGTCGGCGGGATGCTGCACCAAGTTACGTGTCAGGTTGTCCAGATGTCCATCCTTGTTGCCGGGGTTCCAGTCGGTTCAACCCTCGAGGACGGCCACTATATTCTCCGTTACATCACGTCACTATCTTGCAGCATGAGCACGGGAAAGAGGAAGGGGAAGGAGAAGAGAAGATGAACGGAGACCACTGAGCTGTACAAAAAAAAAAAAAAAAAATCACGCAGTACACAGAATTCAAATGTCTCTTCCCTATAAATTTGGGATTTCAATGTTTAGAAAAGGTCCTATGTCTCGCTCTCATACGAGATCATTCAAATAATCCACTCTTATGTATGGTCCAGTTCTCCGACCCAGTGGCCAACAGAAGCACAAAATCGGCAAGTCATTATCTGTCCGGCGCACTGGATTTAAATATAACACTGCCAATAACATGTTGACATACACAGGTACACACTTGTCCGCCAAAAAAATAAGAACTATTTATCATGAATCATATTTCTTGTCCTGGGCCCAGGCGTAAGGGAAATATGTATATAACAACAAAACCTACAATTTACCTACCTACTCTATACCTATATAAATATATTTTAAATACGCTAGCTAATTCTCAACAATAAAATATATATATATATATCTTTATAACTAATCACACCACAATGCCCACATCATATCCCAAGGGACAATTGGGCTTATGTCATCTTTAAGTGGCTGACGTGCGCTCGCCTGGACGTAGTTGCATCCTTTACACTCCTGAGATAGACGGTCACGGGGGTCAAAAACTTTTCCACTGTCCATGGACCACTCCACCTCTGGCACAACTTTGCGGATCTCTTCTCTGCCGAGGAGCTCAAAGGGAATTCCTTACATAAAACTTTATCCCCTACACAGAAGGGAACGGGGAGTCTCCCTTTATTATAAGCGCCAGCCACCCTTCTTTGAGCTAATTTAAGATGATCCAGGGCACGTTGACATCTCTCCTTATGGGAGGAGTCATCATAACTCTCTAATAACGGTTCTATGTTCCAAATGGCTAATAGGGGGTGATTCAGCTCTCTACCCAGAAAGATGGAAGCTGGTGAACAGCCAATAGACTCGTGGAAGGCGGAATTGAAAGCAAGATTTAAAAAATCTAATTCCTGATCCCACTTGTTCTGCGTCTCACTGTGAAAAATGGTAAGAGCAATGACCAAGTTGCGGTTAAATCTTTCCACCTGATTGGGTCCGGGGTGGTAGGGGCTAGTGGTAACATGTATAATTCCCCAACTGAAACACATGTTTTTGAAACAGCTCGATCTGAAGCAAGGACCATTATCACTCACCACAAACACGTGGTGCTCCAAATAAAGCCCACACTCGCCTGCAGAGGGCGTTGACAGTAGTGGTTGCTTTCATGTTGCGCAACGGGATGAGAACCACGAACTTGGAAAAGGCGTCTACTAAAATAAGGATACACGAATTACCTAAGGTGGAACGGGTGATTGGCCCCATGTAATCGATGAAGACCTTATCCCAGGGACGTTGGGCAACATCGGCCGAATGGAACCCAACTCTGGAATTTTGGGCAGGTTTAGCCTTTAGACAGCTCTCACAATGGCTAACCCACTCTTTCACATCGTTATACAACCCGGGCCAGAAGAACTCCTTAGTAATTTTCTTAAAGGTTTTCAAAACTCCAAGATGACCACCATATGCAGAATCATGAAAATATTTCAGCAACATTGATCGCACCGCCCCTGGCACAACCACTTTCCTGCACTTCCCCTTCGAATTAGTCACAACCAATAGCCCATTGAAAATAGCATATGACCCTATTTTCTCCCCTCTAGATATCCTGTCTTTTAATTCTACACACCACGGATCGTTATTTTGGTGGTTCCCAATTGACGTAAGGATTCAGGAATGGACTGAATAACACAGGAAGCAGGAGCTACCTCGAGAGATCCAATAGGAGAGTTATCTTCCGCCATGCGGGACAAAGCATCTGCCACAACGTTATGTCTCCCGGAAATGTGGTGGGTGGAGAACTTGAACCTAGAAAGTCTCCAAACCCATCTCCCTATTTTCCCAAGCTGCTTGGGGGTGCCCCACATCCACGCAAGTGCCTGGTTATCGGTGAAAAGCTCGAATTCACGTTGCTCTAGATAATCGGCGAAACGCTCAACGCCTGTGACACAGGCGAGACATTCCTTTTCATAGGCGCTGTATCGCCTCTCGGCATCGGTGAGAGTCCGACTAGTGAAGGCTACCGGCCGGACTCTCTCCGATGACCTCTGGGACAACACAGCCCCCAGAGCCACAGACAAAGCATCAACATGAAGGAGAAATGGGATAGAAAAATCTGGCATCCTTAGTACCTTGGGGGAGATAAGCTTTTCTTTCAATAGGTTAAAAGCCCGTGCCTGCTCCTCACCTCAGCAAAAGGTGACACCTTTCCTCTTTAGAGCATTGAGCGGAGCAGTAATCTCCGAAAAGGCCGGGACAAATCTGGCGTAATATGCACACATGCCAACAAAACGCATCACGCCCTTGAGATTTGAGGGGGGAGGATAATTAATGATGGGGCTGATTCGCTCGGGATCTATAAGGAGGTTTCCCTCAGAAATAACATACCCCAGGTATTTGATGGAGGGTTTTGCCCAAGTAACCTTATCGGGATTTACTGTCAGGCCTGCTCGCCGTAATCGAGTCAACACTTCCTCTAAATGCACTAAATGATCCTCAAGCGAATTGCTATATACACATATGTCATCCAAGTAGTTAAATACATAATCGTATTTTATGTCAGACAACACATGGTCCAGTACGCGACTTAAGGCTTGTCCGCCTATACTACAGCCAAGGGGAACACGGTTAAATTCGTATTGTCTCCACGGAGTGACAAAAGCAGTGCATTTTTTTGAAGACTCTACCAAGGCGCATTGCAAAAAGCTTGCGTTGAGATCAATCAGGCTAAAAACACGAGCTCTACCAAGGTGCTGAAAAGCTGACTCTATGCTAGGCATTGGGTACGGGTCAAACTGAATCTTTTTGTTGACCTTCCTATAATCGACGATAAGCCTGAAGCCCTCCCCTTTTTTGGGTATAATAAATGCAGGACTAGCATACGGTGAGTTCGAGGGGCGGATGACCCCTTTTGATTCTAAATCATTGATCAACTCCCGAAAAACCTTCATTTTGGGCGGAGCACATGAGTACGGACCTGATCTAATGGGGATGTTGTCACTCATTATGATTTCATAGGGCAGGACATTACACCCACCTAACCTGGTAGTAATGACGTCAGAAAACTTAGAAATCAAACCCCTAATGGCTACTTCACCATTATCAAACAAACATAAGCTATAAAAAATATGATTAGTATAAAACGGGACTTTAACCCTGGGAGAAAACCCAAAACTTAACTCCTTCCTAGTCAGTTCAATGACGGCACCAGTTCCCCACAGGAAGTCATTACCCAAGATTATATCGTAGGTTAATGAAGGAACGCAAAACAAGTCCCTCTTCCAAGAAAACCCCATTATTTTTATGGAAAGACTCACTTTCTCACTAACCTTAACGAGGTTGCCATTGCCTAAGACAAAGGCCTTAACACCGACTTTCCCCACCAGTATCTTCCCAACATTATTTAAACTATTCAAAAATTCAACACTAACGAACGAAGCACTTGAACCAGTGTCAAGTAGGGCAGAGCCAGACACTGATCTAATTGAGAATCTAACAACCGGGGAAAGGGGAACAGAAGATTTGGAAACTTCACGCGCGGCGGCCCCCTTACCACCACCACGCGTCACACGTTTCCCGAGGGGCACTCCCTCTGAAGGTGCCCTAGTTGTCGGCAACGATAACATCGGACGCAGGTTAAGTCAGAAGATCTCCTAGACCTATTCCTGCCTCCTTGCATAGTAGAGGGACTTGAACCCACGTTAACAATTGGCCTGGTAATAGTCGCAAATGGGGGGGTCTTTCCTGTCTGAAGTTACGGGGCACCTGCGCGGGAAATTCATACAAATATTCCCTCTCGGCCAAAAGCGAACCCTCTATACTGGACGCCAACGAGTACAACTCGGAAAGAGTAGTAGGCCTATTAGAAAATATGAAATGTCTCCTTGTCAAAGGGGACACATTTTCAAGGATAATTTCCACTATGTCCTCCTCAGGTACATTAAGGTCTAACACCTCAATCGCCTCAGAGACAGCCAAGATAAATAATCGAAAGGGTTCCTGAGGAAGCTGAAAACGACGTACTTTTTGTTTTTGTTTATACAGGGTATCCTTATCTCTTTTAGACACTAGAGACTCTAATATGCGACTTTTCACCCTAGTCCAGGGAAGGCCTAGCTGAATACACTCAGTGATTAAGTGTGCTAGAAATCCTGACGTCTTGCCAATACATAAGGTTAATAACTCCAAGTCCCCTACGAGTCTGAGTTTCCAAACTCTATGAACCTCTACCAAAAAGCTAAATAATTCCAAGGGCGATAACCCATCGCACACCGGCCAAAGTCTAACGCGCTCGCTAGCGACCTTACTTTGTGTTTTGGAGAGAGTACTAGAAAACTGTGTACTAGCGGCGGGAACAACGGGAGGGATTGTGAGTCCACTAACCTTCTATATCACAATAGACTCAATTTTGTGCTGATCCCCCTCATCATAAGAAGGCTGGATAACGTTATACATAGTGTCCTGATTAATAGGGTCGCTGGACTTACAAATACTCTCGGACAGCAAGGACCGCAAAGCAGCAACCGTTGCCTCAGAGGGGTATTGGATTTTTCTCGCCTTGAGCTCCTCACGCAGATCGGAGCCGCTGAGCAGGTAGATTTCAGACCGCATGTTGATCGTGCTTCCAGAGGCAGCGTCCATGGCCGTTGTGTTATTCATGAAACAGAATTACAAAAAATAATTAAACAGAACAAGCAAGATGCACTCACTCTGAGCGCAGAGTGGCGCAGATTTTGTAGCATCCAAAAGGGGCAGATGCCAACAAAATACATCAAAAATATAAACACTACAAAAAAAGGGGGGGGGGGGGGGGTTAACCCAGAGCGAGTGCTGAGGAGTTATTAATGTGACCCTCTATCTCAACCAGACGGAGAGACTTCAGCCTCAGTAAAGTTCATATTAAACCAAAACGTTTGACGGATAACCTTGGGAATGATGGGATAGATATATAATAAGAATTAGTATAAGTCAAAGTTAGTCGATATTTATTAGCCATAACTCAATTAGATTTTTAACAGTTCCTCCAATTATATACATTGTTGATGTTGCGAAGTATAAAGAAAATAGAATAAATTCATAACAACTATTAATTGAAGTCAAAGCTAAAGAGTCAGATGGTAAATATTCATCAGATTACTTAAATGTTAACTTTAAGATATCGCCCATTAGAAATGGCGCGTAGTAATAACAACATGACAATTAGGATTCCATCATTAAATATTAATCCTTAAAAAAAAGGCACCTAGTCAATGACAACAAGACAATCTAATTTCAAACATAATATATATGTCCATTAGGAATGGTACATAGCGTATGACAATAAGATATGTTAAATTCAAATACTAAATATTTGTCCATAATAAATGGCTCATAGCGTATGACAATAAGATATGTTAAATCCAAATACTAAATATTTGTCCATAATAAATGGCTCATAGCGTAAGATATGTTAAATTCAAGTTCTAAATATCTGCCCATCAAGAAAAGACACATAGCGTATCACAATAAGATAAACTAATTCAAATACTAAGATATGTTAAATTCAAATTCTAAATATCTGCCCATCAAGAAAAGACACATAGCGTATCACAATAAGATAGACTAATTCAAATACTAACATAGTTCCCGCGAACATTAATTTAAACAATACAGTACATAATCGATACAATCGATTAGTCGTGACTCTACTGGCGCTAAGTCGCCCTGACCTTGCAAATAAGGCGATCTCAGAAAAAACTATGTTCTTAAGTGTCAGATTGATTTTTTAGGTTATTTGAAATTTAAGCCAAAATTGAATTTAGAAAAGATTTACATTAAAAAAAAAAAGTTTTAATTTGCCGAAAATGGATTTAGATCTTACATTTTATGAAGTAGAAAGCCGGAGTTTATCCTATCCCTGAAGTGACTCAGGCCCAATTGTGTCGTTATCAATACAGGGAACAGAATATATACAAAAATCAGTGGAGGACGAAAGGAGAAGGGGGGGGAAGCATTCTGGATTTAAATGGAACATAGTGCAAGCAATGCTGAGCTTCGTGAACCTTCTCGTGACGGGAACTCGTTACTGCGCATGTGCAGCCAGCTCTGGGCGTCGGCTGAACTTGTCAGTCATTACGCGCTCTTAGTGTCTTGTTCTCCCGGGTTAGTGAAAGTTCGTCCGGAGGTTTTGAGCCGTTGTTCCCCGCAGGCCCAGTCGACAGGCGAATGCAGTGAGTCTCTTCTTTTGTTTTTGTTTGTAGCGTCTCCCATATAACGTCCAATTCTACACTGTATTTCTTGGAACCTGCCAATCCACTGTTGGTTAAAATGCTTATACGGTATTTCAAGGATATCCTAGACATGTGGAAGTAAGGACAAACAGCTAATACGCTGTTGACTAACTCGGGATCATTCGAAATTTGATACCAAAAGAGCTTGGAAAATGTTTCTAAAGCATTTACACTGAAGAAACATCGTGCGGCACGCTGATTGCGGCAAGCGACCTAGTGTAGCATAAAGCCATGTACATACTAGAACAGAACAACAAAGACAAACATGTTTGTTGTTCTGTTTGCTGCAGCTGGAGTTTCCATACTTTAACAGAACATGTCCGCAACATTGTCACCATAAATGATAACTCCGTAATTATTTCCATCTAGCTCAGTTGGGCTCCGATATCGGTGGTGCAATAAGCATGTAGGCCATGTCCAAGTAGCAGCGGCAGCATACATATTTATTCATTACTAGCAAAGCGAAAAAAGATCAAAGTCCTACTGACTGGATTACAATGTGGAGGCACTTTAGCACTAAATACGCTGACTACATTTACAGAGAAAATAAACACGATAGGTTAGTACTTGAAAACATAAGACTAAAATGCATGTTTACATAAGAATTTAATGGCGCAAATAAAACAAGCCATTACAAAGTAGTGCCTTAAAGCACAATCCATAATTTCCTATGTTGACCGGCCAAATGGGCCAAAATACCAAGTACAACAATGAGTTTAGTAACAGATACACTCATAGAGTGAACTCGGCGTGAAACGCCATGGGTTTAGTCCCTCATCCAGACTACAAAACTTAGGTGGTTGTATTAAATATCGCCCCGCTCTTAAAAGAGATATAATCACACTTTCTAGGGCAAAAGATGAAAAAAGTCTAATTTAAGTTACTCCCCAATTTGGAAACAAATACTACAAACACAATATAGTTGCAATACCGGTAGTGAATTTGTTGCAACAAACATCTAAAGCATAACGACTGACCAGCAAGGCATCAGTACCCAAATGACATTTAAGACTAAATAACCCTATTTTAAGAAGTTAGAACGATATGTGCCAGTGAAGCTAGAATTGAAATGTTTACCATCTAGTATAAGTTAGAGAACTGTCTATCTCTCCCAGCCAAAGAAACGCTGGGCTTATCTTTTATAGAGAAAGGTCATTCAGGATTCTAGGCCTCTATATAATAAAGGCTATCTTGTTATGAATTAGTACCGCCAGGGATCATGAGTATAAACACATCCAAACATGGGCACAAACTACACTTCAGATACAAGTTACTGAAAATTGGTGAGCTCTCATATGGCTGCAGAAGGGAGTCAAACATGAACATCTAACTGTGCGCAGGCCGCGCCAGAAAGGCAGTGACAAACCCACAAATTGTGCACCCCAAAACAGTTGAACAACAATGCACATCGGTTCACAAGAACTAACAATTACCTAACTACGTCTCAATAACGAGGCTTGAACAACCTAAATTCCTTCTTTCCTATCTGGTAGCACTGCAGACCGGAACATGGTCATACAGCCCAGGGAGTGAGATACACTCCAATGAAACTACTAGTCTAAAGCACTGAGTAGAAAAAATAAGAGATATGAAAGATACCTCATGACGTGGTCAACATGACTTTGACTATCAAAACCTAACCTAATTATACATAATACAGTCGACAAACTGTATAGTGACCAACACTCTTAGCTTGAAAGAATAATCATAACTAAATTATATGACTCTGAACGTAGGGCCTCTGGCTCCCTCAAATATAAATAAAACTTTATAATTTACAAGAAGTTTTTCCATCTGGCCGGTGAGTCTGATGGCACCATCATCATGTTCCCAATATTTTCTAGGTTGCTGTACTGTTGAACGTAGACGAGATACGTCAGTAGTCGAATACAAGATTGGGACTGTGTTTGTGTCCAGTGGACCCAGGCGTTTTATACAAGTTGAACTGACGAACCAGTGGTGTAGGGGCCAATCTTTGGAAGGTTAGAGAAACTTCTCAAAACATTGTAGAGCATGTAGGAGCCGGGCAATGACATACGCACCCTAGCAAGCCATGATCAGTGATCTCTATACTATATTGGATGGACATAAACACACCACTTGCAACAGGTCAAATCATGATGCTTAAGTTTATCGTCTGCTTGCTAGGGAGGGGACAGATTTAACGGTTTCTTTAAATATTCTTGTGGGAAAATGTGTTTCTGGTGAGTAAAAGTATTATTGTTTGAAAATAGTGAAGTATTATACCTGAGTTGGCTGAAGACACATTTACATTAAAGGACTTACAATTCCGTTTTAAAGGTAATATCGTACAAATAAGAATAAAATCTTTAATATATTAAAATATGTAGCTGTATATGTATTGTTGACATTCTTCCAAGACTACAATTTAAAATTGGTTATTAGCTTATATATTGGTTTCAGAAACCATATTATATTTAAAGTTTGGTAGCTAAAATGAAAAAAGGTAGCTTTTAACTTGATTTCAATTGTATGAATGACAAACTTTGTGTAATAATTTTACATTCAAATTATCATATAGGTTTGTATGAAGTATTAAAATATGTAACAATATATTTAAAGTTGGTTCTCAGCTTGTATAGCCTATGGCTTTCAGAAGCCATATTATATTTAGTGTTTGATAACTATAATGAAATAAGGTCACTAAAAACCTGATTAAGGATCGGTCAAACTGAAGACGGACTGTCTGCGTGGACGAAATGACTGTAATCCATCGCGGTCTGGGGTTGTCAAACAGAATGCGAACAAGTCAGGGTGAACCAGTGTGTACTGTGTGATTTTTAACCGACTTCATTCCAATTTTTTTCTTTTTTCTTGAACTAGTTTTTTCTTTTTTATCAACATGTCCTGCAGCTCCTCCGATTAAGAAGAATTTCTTCTTCTGTTCACTTTGAGTCAAGCAAGACGAAAATGAAAATGAGTGCATGAAATAAATGAAAAAAGTGAGGAGTTTGGCGAGTTTCACCGCCTGTGCTGTGAATTGAGTTCAGTTGAAGACCGATTTTTCACAAATTTTTGAATGTCTCGAGAACAATTTGAGAACTTGCATACTCACCTAGCACCCAACATATCAAACCAGACCACTAACTGGAGGAAACCCATTGAGACGAAGGAAAGGCTAGCAATCTGTTTGAGGTAAAGTAAGTAAAAATAGTTTGTTTTTATTCTTTGTTTAATTATGCTTGACAAATTGTACATTTATTTTGTTTAGTTTTAAAATCAAATAAATATGTTTTGCACTGAAGCTCCTGGTATATCTCCTGTGAAATTTTCGTACCACTCTTTTGCTGAATCTGTTGTGTGCACGGAATCCAAGTAGTGGCCTGTTTGTACAGTTAAGATCACTGTAATTCACTCCCTCTAAGGAATTATCAATATAGTTTGGAGTGGTTTGCCATGGTGAACTACTTGAATTTAACGGACAGGATAGGGGTGAAGTTTCAGCATCCATGTCACGAAGTTCAGCCCGGCCAAACATTTGGGCCATCTCCATTTTTATGACAGCTTGTGTTTTAGATTAACATTTTTAGACGTCCCGCATAACTTAAGGAAAGGTAGTCGATATGTCGAGGTTTTTCTTCTCTTTGTTTTCCTTTTTGTTTTCTAGCTACTTTAAACTCATATCAACATTCATGCTGACTTCCTTAGGCTTGAGTTTTTTTTGGAGACAGTGGCATTTGGAGATCATCTATCTCACAAACATACTCGTCACTATTCTCGTCCAGGTGAACAACTTGTTACACTAGACTGTGGTACATTTGACACACTTGGTTGCAGAGAAACTGCATCTTGAAGAAACTCAAAATTTGCAGCCAAGGGCCAATTTTTTAACTTCTTCGCCGAACCAGTAGCTCCCCTCAATAACTTAAGATACTTCACCTATAGAAAACAAAATAAAACAGTCATTTTAAAAGAAAGAAAACAATAATAAACAATTTAAAAATAAGTTAACCTGAATAATAATTTTTATGTTTAATGTATTTGTTTTACGTTTGTTTATGTTTATTGTTTATGCTTTATGTTTTCATTATTTTAGGTATTTGGCTACAGGTGATTCCCATCCCACTATTGCTTTCTTCTTCCATGTTGGATGCACTACTATTTCCAGCATAGTTAAAGAAGTATGTGTGGAGATATGGAATGTTCTACAATCGCTGTACTCCAGTGGAGGAGGTTTGGAGGAAATCTCAAGTTGGGTTTAGAGAACGATGGAACTTTCCCAATTGCATAGGGAGCATAGATGGGAAACAAGTGGAAATTAAATGCCCTAATAAGAGTGGTTCAAGTTATTTTTATTATGAAAACTTTTTTTCAATTGTTCTCTTAGCCATAGTTGATCCTTACTACCATTTTATTAATGTTGATGTAGGTAGTTATGTGTGGCACAGCGACAGCACCATCTTCTAGAATTCATCCTTCTATCACGATTCTGTTGATAACGAAACAATTCTGACTCCAAAGCTATTACCTAGCTATTACGCGTCCTTTCCCAAGAAATGCAGTCGTTGATAGCTTAGAAAAAAATAAATTACAATTAACGACAATGCAGAGATCAATGTCTCGTTGAAAATACCTTTGGCATTTTAGCTCAAAAGTGGCGTATACTTTTTAGACATTTCGAGGGTGATATTGACACTGCTGTTCACATCGTCAAAGCTGCATGTTGCTCTTTGAAGAGTAGATAATGTCCAGGATGAGTGCTGCTGGTTACAGTACACAAAGTTGCACTTTTATTTTCTCATAGCCAAGTCTAAAATTTGCCGGCTTACGTTCAATGATTTAACAACACAGCTCATTTGTTCTGAGAGTTTGTTTTTATAGTCGAACCAGAGTGAAAGGGCTGAGAGTTGCCTTCTGTTGTTATTTGTTAGTCTCTCGATTGCAATTCAAAAAGAATAGGATACACAATTGTTCTTATGTAGTTGTGTTGGTTAAATTATTAGTGGTTCAGGTGACATTCGCCCGAAATTACATCAAGATGGGAAGGTGGAAGAAAAAATAAAGAGCTAAGAATGAAATTCCATTTAGATAATGAGTGAATTTTTTGTGGTTTGCTCACACAGAAATGAAATTCCATCCATATACCTGAAGCAACCAATAGTTTTTCAACTATTGTCACCTCTCGTTAAGATCAATAATTTTCTCCATTATGCAAACAGTTCTTACCAGATTCTTCCGAGCTACACATTTTATTCACCAAATGGTCCTAAAAAAAAGGTAGGCTAGTAATCAAAAGATTTAATATTTTACTTTTTAAAAGGTTTTTATTACAACATTAAAAAAATAGCAAATTGGAAAATATTATAGTCTCTCTTATAGATATTATTTCTGTTGTCTACATCCCTTTTTCTCAACTAATACAAAACCTACAGCGATGAATAAGGTATCAGTGAATAGGTTTTTTTTATCGACTTCTGACATAGCATACTCAATTTACTTCAAAACATGATTTTTTTAAATATATGTTAAAAGAAAAATCTGACAATATTTTAGTATCAATTACCAATAATAAACTCTCTTTGCTATTTTGTGTATAGGCTCTACACTTTGCTGAGTATTTAATTTCAACAACCCAACAAAAGACTAAATTTTTTTTAGGGGGGTGGTAGGGGGGTGGTAGGGGAGGGGGGGTTGAAAGTTTCGCAAGAGGGTTTACTGGTATTAACTATTTTAGTTTTGTGTTAATGAACTATTTATAATATGTATAATATATATATTTTAAATACTTTTATACACATAATATATATTTTTATATATCATAATTGGGGGCGGATTTATAGGCACTAAAAATTTAAAAAAAGGCAGGCAAATAGGCACTAAAAATCTCAAAAATAGGCACATAAATAGGCATTATAAAGTATAAAAAGGCAATAAATAGGCACTAAAAAGAAAAAATAAGCATATAAAGAGGCATAGTAATGAAAAAATGTACCAAAACACTCAACATTTTTATTATTAATTCTTAAAATTTAGCATACACTTTCCATAAAAACAAATTAATTATCATTAGAGTTAATTACCAAATACTTCTCAAGATTTTCAGATGTAAATTTTGTTCTGTTGTCTGACAAAATGTTTTTATACTGTGAAAAACTTCTCTCGATATCACATGAAGTCATCGGGCAAAACTTCAGACAAGCTATTTCAGCTGGGCTAAGCTTGACTTCTGGGAGTGATTTAGTTTGTCTTTCCAAGATGTCCGCAATACTTTCCATCACTTTCCACCCAGGGTTTCGCTGCAATACTCTGTTAAATTTGTCGACGATGGCTGTGCCAACTGAGCCAGAAGCCTGATTTAGGTTTTCTTCTATTCCCCGCATTATCTTCCCAGCTTTCACAAGAGGCAAATCCCTCTCTTCTAAAACTGTGATTGTTCCAAGAAGATTTCCAAAATTGCTTTTTACATATGCCAGATCCGCAATGACACTTGAGCAGGAGATGGCAGCATTCGCTTTTTTAATGGCGACAGCTTGTTCCTTGTCAAAAGTTTGGACTACCTACAAGCAAAACGGTTGATGTATCAAAACACACCATTCTTTAAATATATTGTGTTCTACAAGTATAACCATTAAATATAAAATATGTTTCAATAATGTGGACGGACAGGTGAAATCAATAAAACTAGTGGTAAGTACTCACTGCAATTTTAATTAATGAATACACCTAAATATAGTGTATTGTATAATATCTTTTGGATGTCACCCAGGTGATCTACGTAGTACAACGCAGCATGAAGCCATGTACCCCAACGCGTTAACACTGGCTGTTGTGGCATGGGTGTGTTGGGCAGGGAAGAGAAGATTCGTGATGGAGCCTTCAAAAATACTTTCTTGACTGTAGAAATAATAGCGTTAACATTTGTAAAATGTGATCAAATATCCTCTGCAACCCTATGAACAGCACGCGCCAGACAAGTGACGTGAATTAGCTTGGTGTAGAATACTTTTAATCTTGCAGCCGCTCTCAACATGTAGGCCGCACTGTCTGTCAGCAACACCAAAAACCTTTCATTGTTGTTTTCTGATGGTCACAGTACACCTAATATAAACAAATTATCTGATTTATAATTCTCATTTTTACAGGAACAACACAGCAAATCATTAAATTAACACAGTATATCTTGTGAAATTAAGTTAAATACTTACACAAAACATCACAGACAACTATGGCAATTGTCGAGCTGTTGGTTGCCTCAAGCATCTTTGAAACAACCAAGTGAGGTTTCCCAGGACCCGTAGAGTCTAGTTTTCCAACCACAACATTTGCAACATATCTGCCACAGTGGTCAGTGTAACAGTGTAATATACACAGCCACTTAATGAACTGACACTGCTGTGAGCTAGAAGAAAATCTTTGTCACCAGTCTGACCCGACTGAACGCATCAGACCACTGGACACATGTGTCTTAAACGTAACACGAGTATCCACGTGAAGTGACTTAAGGAATGAAGGAGGAGGGGGGGGGGGGGCAGCCGCAAGTATTTATAAAGAAAAAAAAGAGGTGGGAGGAAGAGAAAGATATATAAAAAAAAGGGCACTTTAAGGCTCCCATTTGTAAAATAGGCACTAAACACCAAAATAGGGATTTATAGGCACTATAAAAGTTATCACATTATCTTCGCAATCTACGAAAATAAACTTATACCTCAAAAGCCTACTTTTCAAAGCATAGGATTTAAAAAGGCATTTAAGGCAAAATCCGCCCCCTAATCATAATATATATTTTTATATATCATAATATATATTAATATATTATATACTCATATAATACATTTTATAAATATATATAATGGCTCCAATATATTGTTAACAGGGAAAATACCCGTGATGAATGTTTGACCAAAACGTGTCAACACAACTTGGGTCTCTGGTCTTCATGACACAGTAGGTCTACATCACTCACCCATTTCCTTATCCGAGTAACTTTTCCGATAATATCTCAAGTTTTCCACTTCATAATTTATGTTTATGGTATCATTTAAATTTAAATACAATTCTAAATAAATCTTATGACCCTACCGTTTATTTCACAGTTAGTAATGTATATATATATATACATATATATATATATATATATATATATATATATATATATATATATATATATATATATATATATATATATATATATATATATATATATATATATATACAATTAATGTTACTAAACGATTATTTTTGGTGATTAATACTTGCATCTGTAGGTAAATACTCTCTACGCCAGAGAATATTCTTATTTTATCTAGAAAACCACAAATATAATTAATTTTTTTGCTCCTGGTCTTATTATATGTTCAGGCTGTATTCATTTAATTATATTAATTAATTAGTAATGGGGATGATGGAATTTAAAGGGGATGTATCCACACTCATGTGGAGGGAAAGTGAGGAATTGTTTGCGGAAAAAACACCCTCAGCTCACCCGGCTGGGATTCGAAACCAGACTTCCTCCTCGCGAGAAAAACAATACTAGACGAGGTTTATCACTGATGTCTAGGCCACGTGCCTACCGGTGCAGATGTATTCATTTTAATGCAAGTAAATATTATTAAAAACAGTTTTTATACATTTAAGTTAATTATGAAGTAAAGCTGTCTTAAATTGATCATTGTTTTAACTTGTTCAAAAAGAGATTTTAAAAATCTATGAATTAAACTAAAACTTGACTGAGATTTTACTATACATGGGAATTAAAACGAATATGCGTCTGTCTATGTAAACAACTCAATAAAAAGACTTAACCTTTGAAAACTTAATAAACTCTTTCAAATACAAAAATGAGAGTTCATGGCATACTCTCTATACAATTCAACCAAATCCACTTGGACTCGATGTATGGACTGGTAATGTGACCTATCTATACATACTCTAAAAATATAGTTGTCTTCCGGTTGAAATGCCTTAAAGGATGGGCAGTAATTAATTTGTGATTTTTTAAAAATTGTTAAGTCAAAAGTGGTAATAAGGTGGTAAACATGACTCCAACTAACTCATGAAGAATCAGTGATGATCTAAGTGCGATTTCCAGCCACTGAGCCTGAATATTTACTTATATATTCGTGTTTAAAAAAAAAGTGAGGATTTTTCTTGTTTGTTCAAAGGTTAACTGATAGCCATCTTCCTACCAGTTAGTGAGCTTGTTAATTTCTTTTTAAAGTTTCATCTTACATTTGTTAAACCTTTGGGATTGAAATAAAAATAGTTTTATTTTATTTTACTAAATAAGTTCAATAAACTATTTCCTAGCTATGTGAGAGGTATTAAATACTTTAAATTTAAAATGTGTATTGCACTAAAATATTTATATAATATTTCTTATGTTACATTGTTACCATTAGATTTATACTTACACGAATATCCATAGGCAGGAATATATTACATGCAATGTAGAATTGTTAAATGATACATTACTTCATTTTCATTAAGTGGTTGGTTGTTTCAATCTTTATTAGAAATAAAAAACTTTCTTACATTTATTTTACACTAAACTGAAATATACAAGTTTTTTCTTAATTAAAAGGAAATTAGGTATCCTCAGAGTCCACATTGTCCATCACTGATTGTTACGACGCTGTTATTGGTAAGAAATGGTATCCTGGTTACACTATGCTTAGTATGTAATTATCGTGACCCTGAGTACCAATCCTAACGATTATCCTCCCCAGAAGTATCCCTGAGGGTATTAGAGTCCTTGTGTGTGTTGTGACGAGACACCAGAGGTATCCACCACAGTGAAAGTTAAAATTAAACATTTTATTACATTATGGACGCACCTTGGCACGTTCGCAATGTGGCTCCGCATCGGGATCTGGAGATGCCTACCATCAAGGATCATTTCTGGAAGCTGGCACAGTCCTTCTACGACAGGCTTCCCATTGCCACCAATCCTCTTATCCACGGTATTGGAAACTACATAATCGACACTGGAGGGTGCCACCGACTTCCCAAAACCCTGCTCGGATAAGTGAGAAGTGTAAAACAGTAGTAAGTGGGAAGTTCTCACCCAGCCCCATAGATCAGTGTCCCCGCACATAACTCTAAAAACCCTTATTCGGTTTGCCAATATACTTTTTTTTCCACTATTAATAATAATGTATTTTCTTTTGTTTCAGAACATTCAAGAAATATGACAACCCGTTAGTAATTCATTTCGAAAATAGCATGGTGTGACCAATTTGGTCAGTACGTGTTATAATAATTTGCCCCCATGCTCCCCTTCAGGGGTCATTAGAGAGTGTTGTATGCTGTGCTGCGCAAAGACACACACTTTGTCTAATCATTACCTGGAGAAGAAAAGCTTTACGTAACACTCAACACTCTACTAGTATAAGCACCATGCAGAAGGGGTTGCAACCAGTAGCTTATGTTATCATAACTACCTTAAGAAGACTGTGTTTGGGTTAGGTTATTTAATTAGCTAAGTTTAACTTTGTATAGAAAACATGTAACCAGGGCTGCGTCTAGAGGAGGGGGGGGGGGGGGCAAAAGGGGCAATTGCCCTGGACCTCACATTCCAGGGGGCCACATTTCCCCCAAAATTATTAAATACTTTATTACAATTACTATTCTAAATTTTACACCAAACATTGTACAAATAATTAACAGCATTAAGTATTCATTTAGTGATTGGATTCTATTCCAGAGTCCTGAAAAACCTAACTTTATGTAATTTAAGATTTACATTATTCGAGTAAAGTGCTGCAGTACAGTAGAATACGCCATCATTGTGCTACCGCTGTCGGTCCACAGAAAACTAACAGTGCAATCGTGCAAAGAGGATTTTATTTTTATTAACTTAATTGGATTGATTGTTTGCTTTTAATTAAGTCCAGCAATTTAATGGGTTGATCAATATTTCATCAAAAAAGCCATTATTAAGTAACATTAATAACCGAGCACACATCAATAACAGTTCAGTGCTAAAATTGAAAAAAGGCTGTACAAAAGAAGGGAGACATAACTTTCTTTTCACCTGAGCCTCACATTTTCTCAAAACGGCACTGAACGTAACTATTATATAAATACTGCGTTCGGGTTCCGTTAGAACATTTAATTGGTTAGTATAATATTGTTTTGTAATGTGGTAGGGTCCGAGTGTATGTGCTTGATAGAACTTGTTAGAACTGCTCTAACTTATTTAGTCAGTTTCATTGAAGTCAGTTGTATTGTAGTTTAAATCTCGTTCCACTTGCTTAAATCCTAGTTAGGATTGAGAATGCTTAATTAAGTATACGTTAGCAAAGTAAATGCGTTAACTATTGGGGTAACCTTGCTAGCAATAAGTGTACTAGAATTTCATGAGCTTAAAGTAAGTAACTAGACATAGACATTTACACCACTAACCTTTGCTGTACTCTTGATTCAAAAATGAGGTGGCCCAATGGCTAGATAATTTTATAATAAAGGAAATTGATAAAACTAAAGAAAAAGGAAAAATAAACTACTAAGAATAAGAATAAATTTGCTGAAGAAAGCCCACCTAGGGAAAGAGGAAAGATGTGGGAAGAATCCAATGCACAAAGGTGACATCTTCTGTCTTCTATAGTAGAAGTAGTCACACACACATTTTAAACACAAATATAATAATATTTCGGCATTTTTGCCTTTATCAAACACTTCTTTGTGTTTTGTGTTTTATCAATTTCCTTTGCTGTACTCTTGCAAGTCCCTAAGAGACATTTGACGCTCTGTAGGACTTTCAAGCTAATTTGAATCATTAAGTATAAACATAAACTTTCGGAAACATCAGGAGGTTACAAGTGCCAGTTATGGTTATTTGATCACAGCAAATATGGTTGAGTGTCGTATGTGCTAGTACGTAGTGTAGTGATTTATTTATTATATTTGCTGTGGGGTCTCGTGTACATAACTCGTGCAAATTTATTATTGGCCGGCACCCATAAGTCAGCGTTCCTTGGCTTTCCCAAAGAATTGGAACGGTTTCTATTGTGTCTCTGTTGTTGACGTTATTACCTGTATAGCTTATACTAATGTTGGGCTCCTAATTAGGTTTTGGCGTCCCGCCTGAATTATTGTTGCATTAGACCTGTCAATATTCTTCTGGATTGTTTATGTTTATTATAATATATATTTTAAGGTGATCACCTAATTTCTTATATTGTACATTGTTATTGTCATTTTATCATCACACTGTATAGATACTTCCTAGTATGAAAAGTTTGTACATTTTTTGAATAAACTATTGTTCATATCACGAAGGTCACCGAGTTCCACTGTTGTTAAGGGAACAGAGTTAACCTATTATTACATACAATATTCAGACAAAAATAAACTTACTAATTGTTATCAATACTTTTGTAAGTGTGGCAATGAACTTTTCTAAAACCTTTCGAGTTTACATTTCGAGTGAGCAGACCCACTCTAGACATACCGCTCGAGTTCAATTCGTGTGGTTTGGGTTTCGAATAAAATGAGAAATACAAATTGAATACTCAAGGGGTAAAAGTAATCGAGATCACTGCTGCATCTAAGAGGGGGGGGGGGGGGGGGGCGGAGGTTCAGGGTTGAAACCCCCAGACCTCACTACCCACCTACCTCTTTCTCGTCCCTAAGCTTGTTGAAATTATACATGAGGAACTTTACAAATGAAGTCAACTTAATGGGCTTGTTCTCATGTAAATACATCCAGAGGTGTCAGTTACAGACCCATGTGGGAAACTTCCAGATCTGGCCCAGAACTGTAATTGGCCAGATCGGAGAATTCCTGATTTTCCCCAAATCTGTGTATATCTGGACCAGATATAGACCAGTTCTGGCCAGATATGATCTTTCCACATGGGGAGGATGAAGTTCTTAATGAACTTTCTATGAAGCCAAAGAAAATTAATATAAGACTAAAGTGAATTAGTTCAAAAGTGATTTTGAGAGCTAAGAGTTAGTGCAAGTTGCTTATTTGAATTTTTGTATTCTAGCTCATAAAATAATTTTATAAATCAAATTTCCAAAATACAATTTATTCAAACTTGCATGTTTGTATATTCTAGCAGTATGCATGAATACATATTTGTTCATAAAAACTTAACAGTCATAATAATTACAGAATTATGATCATTTTTATAAATTTTAAATTATTTTGGATATTATTGTATTTTTTTTATGCATTTGCATTTTGCATTTTCCCGTTGGTCAGTGAAATTAACCCCCAACTCCACACAAACTAATCCTGGCTACGCTAGTGCTCGAGATGCCAAATAATCTACTCAGGAATTCGCCTCCAAGTAGTTTCTGGAAGCACCTAATTTTCTAATATTTTCTAGGCGAGAAGCGTATAAAAAAAATTAGAGGCATTTACATTTAAAAAAATTTCCAAGGAAGGATCCCTTTGTATAGATTTTCCGGGAAGTTAGGCCATCCATTTTTTTAAGAATATTTTGGGGGAGGGACTCTAGACATGCCTTTGGCTTGAGTGTCAAAGCCCTTTAAGGCATCTTTCGGTAATTGCCCTCCATTCACAAAAAAGGAAATCGGTTCCTTCCACCACTGATTTTTCTCTTTGAGTAAAATCCTGAAATAAAATATGCATGTTATTCAATAGGCAATCAAAAATATTGTGACATTTGAAAGAGAAGGAACAATAGATATAGGCCTTTTTTTAACGAGGCTTAAAACTTTTATTTCAGTGTTAGCACTATTCTAAAAAGTGTAAACCATCAAATAAGATAGTATATATCAACTATCCCTATTAGCAAAGAAATAAATGAAATGATAAAATTAAACACAAATAATTTATTATAGGCCGACCTTGCTGCCACGGGACGTGGCAGGAAGAAAAAGGACAGGTAATATACTTGCTGCCACGGGTTATGTTATTTTCCCGAAAGGACGGTACCTGGTAGAAAGCAAATTGCGTTTGTTTGTGAATCTTATTGACCCTGGGTTTGGTTTGTTCCTTATTGACACGGTTTTTATTTAGGTAACCTTATTGCCACGGAATTTGGTTGGAGCCTTATTGTCACGGGATTTTGTTTGACCCTTCTTGCCACATGTTTTGTTCGATTCTTATTGCCACGGGGTTTTGTTAAGTCTTATTGCCACGGGGTTTTGTTTGACCATTATTGAAACGGGGTTTTGTTAAGTTTTATTGCCACGGGGTTTTGTTTGACCATTATTGAGACAGGGTTTTGTTAAGTCTTATTGCCACGGGGTTTTGTTTGACCATTATTGAAACGGGGTTTTGTTAAGTCTTATTGCCACGGGGTTTTGTTAAGTTTTATTGCCACGGGGTTTTGTATGACCATTATTGAGACAGGGTTTTGTTAAGTCTTATTGCCACGGGGTTTTGTATGATCATTATTGCCACATGTTTTGTTCAATTTTATTGCCACGGGGTTTGGTTTCAGCCTTATTGAAACCAGTTTTTCGGTCAACCTTATTGCCAAGGAGTTTTGTTTGATCATTATTGCCACGTTTTGTTCGATTCTTATTGCCATGGGGTTTGGTTTCAGCCTTATTGAAACGAGCTTTTCTGTTAACCTTATTGCCATGGGTTTTTTGTTATTATTATCGCCACATGTTTTGTTCGATTTTTATTACCATGGGGTTTGGTTTCAGCCTTATTGAAACGAGTTTTTCTATTAATCTTATTACCACTAGGTTTTGTTAAGTCTTATTGGCACGGGAGTTTGTTCGTTCTTTATTGACACGTGATTTTGTTCATTCCTTATTGGCACGGGGTTTCCTTATTGCCACATAATTTTGTATGATCCTTATTTGATTAGCACCGCGTCTTACTACCCATTCGGGTTATACGCCTATATACTTATTACTCTACTTAAACCTAGAACAGACACAATATCCAGCCCCCGGCCGTTAATTTTTTCACTGTGAAAGGGGAGAACCACATTTCGCCAATGATAAATTTTTCGGCCATGCCGGGACCTTTAGCTCAGAAGGCAGAGACTCTACCGACTGAGCTAAAGTGTCGGACTATGATCCTTATTACCACAGGGTTTTCTATGATACTTATTGTCACAGTTTTTTTCTGTTAACCTTATTACCACGGAATTTTGTATGATCTTATTGCGATGGGGTTTTTATGATATTTATTACCACAGGGTTTTGTTCGATCCTTATTGCCACGAAGTTTTGTATATTTTTTTTTAGTACCGCATTTTACTGCCCATACGAGCTATATGCCTATGTACTAATTACTTTAATGGGTTAGGGATTGGGAAGGTTGAAGTTATAGGAAATGCACCCGCATTTGCGTGGAGAGTGGGAAGCCATTTAGGATAAAACCATCTTAGTGCACCCGGCCAGGTTTGAACCACGACCTCCTCGGTCTCGAGGGCCATTCTGAAGCGAGAGTCACGCCTTAAACCGCTCGGCCACTCAAGCAGGTATCAATTTTATTGCCACGGGTTTGTATGAACCTTATTGAGATGGGGTTTGGTTCGATCCTTATTGACACGGGTATTTCTGTGAACCTTATTGAAATGAGGTTTTCTGTTATACTTTATACCACGGGGTTTTATGTGGGCTCTATTGACAGAGCCTTCTTTAACGTGGGTTTTTGATAGAGTTTTTGTCACGATGTTTTGTAAGACCCTTGGCACTGGATTTGGTGTGAGCCTTATTAACAATTAGTATTTGTGTGTGAATCTTATTGACACTGGGTTTGTTTAGACCCTTATTGACGTGGGTTTTTCTGTGAACCTTATTGAAACGGGTTCTATAAACATTATTAACAATACTCTGTCCGACACTTTAGCTCAGTCGGTAGTCTCTCTGCCTTCGGAGCTAAGGTTCCCAGGTTCGATTCCTGGCATAGCCGAAAAATGTATAATGGGTGAAATCTAGGTTTAACCTTTCACAGTGAATAAACAAACGGCCGGGGGCTGGATGTTGTGATTTTTCTTGATTTAAGTAGAGTAATTAGTACATAGGCGTATAACCCGAATGGGTAGTAAGACACGGTGCTAATTAAATAATAACAAAAAATTATAAAACTTTTTATTGGTATTTCATTGTATTAATATTACAAAATAACCATAAGACACCTGTTTTTAATTCCTAAAACATATTATAAGGAAAAAAGATGCTTAAGCATAGTTTTAAGACTAATAATGGGAAATCCAAACATCCATTTAAGTTTTTGAGTTACTAATCTAACATTTTATTTTAAAACTAAGCCCCCTATGACCTTGAGAGTTAGATATTAACCTCAAACAGTTTCAAACGATAAAGGTTTAAATACTTTAAATAAAGCACAACACTGAGGCTGAGAAGATTAAAAGCCCCATTCTTCAGGTAACAAATTGAGTGCTGACCCAAGATTGGTACATTAATAACAAATTAAATCATTTAAATGACACACTCAAAACTTTTAGTTACATAATGGTCCCACATTGTGCCTGGTTGTATTTCTCATGTCACATTTTAGATAATGTCATGGCAGTCAATTCAAAAAAAGCCAGAAGACCAAAGATTTATTTGGCAGGATGTTATGTGTGGGTCGAGAAACAAAAATAGCAATGCACAACAATATATAAAAAAACTTTATTGATTTGGTGTGTATACTGTAGCAAAGAAAGTCACTTTAAACATTTTAAATAAAAACAGAGCTAAGCAGTTGATTAAGTTAGTAAGAAATTTCACAAATGTTTCTTTTTTCCACAGCCTGCCCATTCTAATTTATGATTGGCTAATCGCTGTATGGCCACAAGGTGAATAGCAATGTTGACTTAAAAACTACAAAAACAATTCGGATATATCTTAAAATTTTCTGTTGTGACCCTAGAAAATAAATTACTGTATTTGTTAGAGGAAGGTTCAATCTATGGACCTTTTTCCATCAAGCCTCTCACAGCTCTGCAAATATGTTAACAAGTAGTTGAAAATGAGCTATTTTAACATTTTCACAATATAGTTTCTATTAATAAAACTCACAATTAAAGTATGTTATGTAAAATAGGCCCTGTGAGAATCTTGACTTCATTTTGGCGTAAATCCGATGTTGAAATAAGTCACAGCCAATTAATATTGCCGGATTACTGAATGTCTGCGTGGAAAAAAAATATAAGGGTACAGAGAGAGCCCCCTTAAAATAACAATATCAATCCAAACTTAATAATATGACTAAGGGAGTACTATTATCTTTACAACTTAAAATACAATTTCATTATTTACTAACAGGGCCCAATAAACCCATCGGTTTGTCGTCTCGTAGATTAGCCCTTTCCATACCTAGACAATTTAGCCTTGAAATATTGAAATGAATCATTATATGTGATTATATAAATTTGATAGAATTGTATAACAATGAAGCACAGGTAAAAGTAAAACACTAACACATTATTTAAAAACACTTCACCATTTGGAAATATTGAAGTGTTTGTAAATGTGTTAGGGTTTTACTTTTGTGTGTGCTTCATTGCTATACAATTCTATCACATTCATTTAATCACATTTTATATTTTGCTTAATGCACATTATTTATTACATACAATGAATCATATTAGTTATAATTGGTACAAAATAAGCCTTTATACACTAAGTGTTAGATCAATGCACAGTTTGAATTAATACCCTATTTAATAATGTCAAAAAATGATTACTCATGCTTGCCTTTATAATCATATTGCCCATTTCATTTAGGCCATTGGGCGTTCCTTTGATGCTTAGGACAAATTAAGATCTGACTTCACCCGCTCAATTGGCTGCACAGTCTAATGCGCTACTCTCGCACTATTATTATTATTATTATTTAGCACCGCGTCTTACTACCCGTTCGGGTTATACGCTTAAGTACTAATTACTCTAATGGATTAGGAATTGGGAGGGTTGAATTAGAGGAAGTGAACCCGCATTTGCGTGGAAAACCATTTAGGAAAAACCACCCCCAGTTCACCTGACCGAGATTTGAACTTCGATCTCCCCGTCCTCAGCGGTCGAGCTCAACACGGCTAGCGCGTTAGCCAACTACGCCACAGAGGCGGGTCTCTCGCACTAGACTGGCCCTCGAGATCGAGGAGGTCATGGTTCGAACCCGCCTGGTTGCACTGAGGTGGTTTTATCCAAAATGGCTTCCCACTCTCCACGCAAATGCGGGTGCATTTCCTATAACTTCAACCTTCCCAATCCCTAACCCATTAAAGTAATTAGTACATAGGCATATAGCTCGTATGGGCAGTAAGATGCGGTGCTAAAAATAACAAGATCTCACTTCCAAGGTTTTTTCCAAACGAAGAAAATAATACATCAAACATCATGAAAAAAATTGGTTGATAAAATATAACAACTCAATTCGGTCCATGTGTCAGATGCGGCTCTTAAAAGAGCCGTTCCTGAAAGAGAAGAACAGTGGTACACAAAAAAACTATTTATAATTATTAGAGCTGGGCTGATCATTTGGTTTATTTATTTTTGAAATTACGAAGATATATCATAGCAATACTAAAAAACTGTACCACTACAGGGTGATTGTGGGTGGATCTCTAAGAGGTGTCAAGTCTTAAGAGATCCATAATCGCCTTGCTAGGTCATTTTCATTTTATTTGATAAAGGGCTCGGCTTTTTTAAACCAGTTTAAAAGCTATAGTTAAATTGACTTCACTTTTATCATAGTTAAGTTTGTGATAGTTCCATAAAATTCCTTTATTTTGAAATTTGTGTATAGAATATTATGGCAAATACATACATTTTTTAATAAAAAAAAGCTAAAAATGTCAGAATTAAAAAAAATTTAATTAAATAAACATAAGATTTAAGTCTTATAACAGTATATTTTCTTTTTTTTAAAAAAATCACTTTTAAGTACTACATAGTTAATGGAAAACTATGAATGAAAATTATTTAAAACTTGATAATTAGCTTATAGACACACTGATTTCCAATGGAATACAGAAATACGAAAACTGATGTTTTCCGAATTTTAGGAATATAATACATTATTTTATTTATATTTTTAGTTCATTTAAATAATAAAATTAAGAGAAATTATTTAGTAATCCATAATAAACAAGGAATTTTTATCGGATGCTTTTGATAATTTTTTAATTAATAAATAAAATAAAATGTATTCATTTAATATGGTTTAAATTGAAAACAGACACCTGGACACGGGAATCTAGCTCAGGACATTCAGCATAGTAAACCATTACAATTTAAAATGCAAGCTATCAGAAAACAAAGCCACCTTCATCGCATCAGCAAAATATTAGTGAATTTCAATCAATAAGGGTGTTTGAAATTGAAAGTGGGCTATCTATATATAAAAAAGAGCATATAATATTCTCAGGCTTGAATGCAATTAATCCTAAGACAGCATAAGGAAGAATTTTATTTACAGTAATGACAGCATAGGGAAGAATTATTTTACGGTAAAGATAGCACAAGGAATAATTTTCTTACACTCAAGACAGTATAAAGAAGAATTATCTAATAACTTAAAGGCAGTATAAGGATTTCTTTTACAATAAAGATAGCAAAGGGAAGAATGTGATATCAACTTTGTTCCCCAGCAGTCACATCCCGATGATTAAAATCAAAATACTGAGCATTCAAATAATTTGTTAGTTGCACACATTTAATATGCTAGCCAGCTACTAAACTTTTTAAGTTCATTTAAACAACGACACATCATATAATTTAAATCCTCATCATTCCATCCAACACAAGTATCATGAAATATTTTAGAACAACTTAAACAACTAGAAGTTTTAACTAAATGACTCAGTCTATTATTACTAATTTTAGATGGCACACGTGGTAAACGACAAACACAATAAAGATCATATTGAGAGCTTTTTGATAAAATTGTTTTAGGTCGTGTTTTTATTGTAGGAAAATGTGTAATGGTAGCATTTTCTAAACAAGAAATCAAGTGTTTCCGCATTTCCATTTGATCAATATGTAAACCGTTCATGTTTATACCAGCACATTGCACGAAAGCATTTGCTATAGCAAATAATCCACAATCATCACAGTCTTTCTGTTCCTGGGGAACACTTACATTCAATGTCAATTTATTACCTTTAAAGCGAATAATATTAGCGACTTGGACCGCTACCTCAAACATAGGAGTGCTAAATAATGAGTCTATTACATTTACAGTACCTTCAACACAACCTATATTAGACACAGCTACCCAATGAGGAAAAGACCCACAGTGTAAAATTTGGACCATGGGTGAATAACATGGCTGAAAATCTAATGCATTTGAGAGTGTTGTATCCTGAAAACCTGAAATATTTAAAAAGCATTCTTTAAGCAATTGTTGGGACACATTTATGTGTTTATCATTTAGCCACTTTCCATTTAATATAATAGATCTGTCCAAATCTTTTAAATTAAAATCAATGAGCCAGTTAGGTGATGTTTGGGTTTATGTAGTGAAAGTTCATTTTCACAATTAATTGGCGGTGTTTTAGAAACAGAGTAATCAATATTTTTACTTGATAGTGAATCAAAATGAGTTTGGTATAAATTATTATATACTGTAATTTTATCTGAATCGTCTACTTTTTCCTCACGTGAATCAAAACTACTTTGGTTTTGAATTTAATATAGATCATCTGCTCTTTCCTTAATTGAATCAAAACTACTTTGGCATGAATTATATACTGATATTTCATCTGGATCATCTAACTTTTCCTCAATTAAGCTCGAGTATACTTTTACTCTTTTGTGTGAAAATGTTTCAAATGATGTTTTAGAACCTTTTGGACGACCCCTTCTTTTTGATACAACTGGAACACCAAGAGATTCCCGCAGAGAGAGTAAAGTTTCAACATGATTAGATGGTACTGTCTCATGAGTGTCACTCTCAACTTTGGTTCCACTGAAGTTATCTAAACCCTCAAGATTATTTTGTGTTTTACTAGAAGTTAAAAATTTTGGCCCATTGATTTCATCTTCTATGCTAAGAACAGTAGTATTTTTGAAGCTTTGATCATTTTCCCCATCTAATATGTTTTCAGATGCAATACTTGATACTGCAAAGTATTTTCTAATTTGATCATAAAATATATTAATTTTAGCCATTGATTCATCAAATTGTGACATACCAAAAGTAGTTACAAATGAACCAATCGGTTTAAGGCTACACATTGCAATATTGAATTTCTCACGTTCAGAAAGAGCTTTATTATTTGATGGTACATGAGAAATTCCAACTGTAACAGTATTTTTTGGTGGTGAAAGTTGATTTAATTCCCTGTTAAAAGTTGATTTTCTCCATCTATCAGCAATCATATCACCGATAAACTCTGGTAAACCAGAATGTCTACGTGCAAAAGCAAATGAGCACATGGCAGCAAAAATTGCAAATAAAATGAACAGGAACAAGACAATAAGCTATCCCCCAAGGTGTACTCAATCAAATCAACAAATACAGTTGAATTTTTATAAACAAATTCTTTTTCATGACTTTTATCAATCTGTCGGAAAATTAACCGAGTTGCTTCCGATGTACAAAAGTTAGCAATGTTTATATGCACATCATCCACATAATTAGAGTTAATACATGTTCTCAACTCTTTGAACACATTGTGGGTGTAAGACATTTCAGAGGAGTGTACAAAATCCAATAATCCATTTACAGCCTGTGAAATATTATATGTGGGTCGTATAAACATTTTCAATTTTTGATTATGGCTCTCAATTCTATTATTGGTGTTATTTCCTAGTGTTAAATGGGTTTTCCTATGAAAGCTTACCCACATTTCCTTACAGGTTTCCCAGTTGTTATTAAAATAATCTAAAAATTCTTGTGGAGCAAAAGTATGTAAATATTTCCGATTTTCCTCATAAGTGTCATCAAATGAGTACACCAAAGCCTTCACTACTACAGCCAAATTCTTTTTCTTAGCTCTATCAATAGAGAGTTGGTTAATTCTTTCTCTTAAGTTTTTCAAAACATGCCAGACACAAAAAAAATACTGCAGTTTGCAACAGTTTTTTAACAACTGACATTTCTACTCTATCTTTGTCCATTACCATTACTTTGCATCCTAGTACTGTTTCATTTAAAGAAATAATTTTTTCCATTGCCCCCTTAAGAACATCTTCAGATTCTAACCTAACAAAAATATAACCAATGGGACGGCCATGACCATTGCCATCTTCACATAAAATACAGTACAAAGGATAACCTTCTACATTGACTTTGTATGTGCCATCAATCATTAAAACATCAGCATACGTATTGGCTAAACATCTCATAAAATTTGTTTGAATTAATAGAAATACTAATTGATTATTGGCATCTATTTCCACGTGTACAATATTACTGTTTAGCTTAGCTAGATTTATCAATTCATCAATAAGTAACTCTTCTTTTGATCTACCAGCTTCAGATTGTTCTTTTATCCTTAGCCTAAAATTATGAATATCTTGTGACAAAACTTCTTTTCTTATTTGTTCTGAAACATATTGTTTTATTTGTTTTGTGCTAACTTTATATTTTACAAACATAGCAACATCTTTTTCCTGTTTTGCTAAGCAACCTCCTATCGGTGTACTGACGCCTTAAGGACTTTTCTACTTCATGGTTGTGATCAGCGACAAGTTTTTTTTAACTATATACCCTTTTTTCTTCTTGGAATAAACAACAGACACAATCACAGGACATTCATTAGCTAAATACAATTGGTACGGACGGTCACCTTTACCTCTAATTCTTGGCTTCCCATAATGTTTACACACAAATACAACATCAAGAAATGGCCATTTTTGTGACAATTCATTGTTTTTGTGGGATCGTAGTTTTCTCATTGGGTGATGGCCAGCATCCTCCCACTCTTTCATGGCTGTCTCAAAGTCTGTATAGTCATGGTAGAAAATGCCAACTTCCAAAGTTGGTACTCCACCACCATACTGATGACATTTTGCTAATGTTTGTTTTTTGTAATTTTTTTTAGGCAGATTAATAAATTTATGTTGACTTAACATATCTGCTGGACCTGAAATAACATCATTATCTGCTGGACCTGAAAGAACATCATATCTATTAAATATTGGTACATTGTAATGGTCTTTCAAAGTGATGCAGTTAGTTTGAATAGCTGGTTGGGAATGCAAAATGGGAAACTTGGGTTTGGTAGGTTGGATGGGTCGTTGATTGGGTCGGAACGATGGATGTGTAGGTTGGTTGGGTAGAGGCGATGGATGTGGAGGTTGGTTGGGAGTGACACACACGAACGGGAGACATCGAGGGAGGACACTTGACTTTTGGAACTCAGGGTGGCTTTGGAGAGAAAGGGTTGGAAGGTTTACTTCACCCCTATCTTCATAGTAAGAGTTGAAAAGTAGTGAATTAAGAGTAAAATTTCAAAAGAAAAGAAAAGATAAAGTCTCATCGGCCGGGAGGACGAGAGACGCCCAACCGGACACCTCAGCTGAGGTTCCGGCCTACTGGAAATAGACGGCAAACCTGCCAAAATCTACCTTGAAAAGGTAAATTTATATATATATATAAAAAAAAAAAAAAACTTGACTTTAAACTGACACTTAACGCTTTGAGACAAAGGGACAATTAAAAACCACATACTCAACAAAATTACTTAAAGAGCTGTCGGCCCATTTCGGGGCCAACACCGAATCGAAAATGGACAAAACCCCTGACCTCACAAGAGCTCAACAAAAAAGACAGTTAACACAAGACTCTGTTAGAGATATTGAAATTGACGTAGAATCAGTATTATCGGACGAAGAGATGGAAGATGACAGTGAGTTTATCGCAGCAACTGCACTCAAAAGAAAACTCCTTTTCAAAGCCGTGGAAGACAAGCCACCAAAATCCATCAGGGTGACCAACAAATTTCAGACTCTTGCAGACAAGGAGGTAAATATAGACACACCGGAAATAACAAACACCAACTCCCCGACAAGCACAACAACCACCCAAGAACTCAAACAAAAATTGCCCCCAATAGTTATATCAGGAACGGCAAACTACTCTAACATCGTTAGAACCATGAAAACAACCATGGTAGGGACGTTCAAAATTTTTTACATCAAAGATGGCTTAAAGGTACACACCAACACCCTAGAAGACTTCAAAGCCCTACAAATCATGCTAAAAAAGACAGGTCAGGAATACCACACCTACACCCTTCCGAGAGACAAACCACTCAAAATTGTAATAAAAGGACTTCCCCCAAACATGTCAACAGATGAAATTAAAGAGGAACTCCAACTATTGGGGTACACATCAACAGACGTGCGGCAGTTTACAACACGCACACAACAGGAAAACACCCCACACGATCAGGTCAAGCTATTACCCATCTTTGTATGTACTATGACAAGAACCGACAAGAACTTCCAATTGTTCCAAGAGACATATATAAACAACACACGAGTAAAAATTGAGCATTACATCCAATCACAGAACTACATTCTCCAGTGCCACAGGTGCCAAAAGTTTGGCCACTCCAAAAATAACTGTTCTAACAAGCCTCGGTGCGTCAAGTGCCTGGTACCCCACTTGACTGCCGAATGCCCTAGGAAAGACGCAACTACCCCAGCAAGCTGTGTTAACTGCGGAGGAAAACACACGGCAAACTACTCCAAGTGCCCAGAATATCAAAAACTAGTTGAAAAAAAAATAGAACAAAGACAACCGAAACCCTTCACTCATACGAAAATTCTGGCTACAAACGACAAAGACTTTCCGACACTACACGAAAAACCAGTGACACCAACCTGGTCCAACACGACACCACGCAGCTACAGGGATACTCTAATCAATAGAAATGACGCTAAACAGCAAACAAAGGAACAAGAGAAAACTACCCCATTTGACTTCAAAGATATAATAAACACCCTAAAAGATATCAACATATGCGGACTTATCAATTACTTCAGACCATACCTCACAAAGATTAAACAGGCTGAAGACAAAACTTCAAAAATAATGATTCTACTGGAAGCAGCCACAAATTATTTCCTCAAGGAAGATGACGAATAGAGACATGATTAATGAAAAAAATCAGCTAAGGATCCTAACCTGGAACGCAAATGGTATCCTAACCCAGAAACACGAATTAGAACAACTATTAAGTACATATGGTATTGATCTGGCCCTAATATGTGAAACCCACCTACAAGCGGATAAAAGACTGAACATCCCAGGATACGCCATATACCGGTCAGACAGAGAACACGGGAGGGGAGGGGGTACAGCCGTCCTGATAAAGCACCATTTACCACACTACCGGACAGATAACCACGACCTACAAAACCTTGAGGCCACAACGGTTACAGTAAACACAAAATCCGGACATATCAATTTCGTGGCTGCCTATAACCCGCCGTCCAAGAGGATTCTAAAACCAGACCTTGATATAGTCACAACAGCTGACAACTTCTTCATAGGCGGCGACTTCAACAGCAAGAATACGATATGGAATAGTCGATTGACGAACGCCAACGGACGTATACTAGAGGAACACTCAAACGAATCAGACTACAACATACTGGCGCCAGATACACCCACCCACTATCCTGGTAACTATCTACACAGACCAGACATAATAGACATAATCCTGACAAGCCTAAAAATAGCACCAGACACACTAACAGTATTGCAAGAGTTGGATTCGGATCACAACCCTCTTCTATGCGAATGGGAAATAGACCTTGAACACCAAACCAACTGGCGAAAGCAAAAAATAAGCACGACTGACTGGAACAAGTATAATCTGGAACTACAAGAAGCACTACCAAGGGACATTGACATACGTACTGAACAGGATATTGACGCAGCTATAGACTTGTTCACAACAACACTACAGGAATCTTACAAGCACAACACTAAGACAACACCAAAGCAACAAGAATTCAAAATGGATCACCCGGAATTAAATTATTTGCTAGCCCTTAAGAGGGAAGCCCGTAGGGATTGGCAGAGGCTGAGAACCCCGAACGAGCGCACCAGGTATAACAGACTTAGGGCTATAGTGAGAAGAACAATCAAACAAATCAGGAACAACAGCTTCAATACATTTGTTACCAATACAGCCACTAACCTACAGAAAACATGGGCAATAACCAAAGTGCTCAAAGGGACTACTAAAAAAACCAACACACCAGCCATCCACGGCCAACTGGGAATGGCGTACAACAGTGAAGACAAAGCAAAGGCCATTGCACTAACTTTAGAAGACCAACTCAAGCCAAATCCCACACTAGACGAAAACTTTAACAGAGAAGTCAACAGAGCAGTCAACAACTTCTTACACCGACCCATAACTGAGACACCAGCCCCCGTAACAACACAAGAGATCCAAGAGACTATCAAAAAACTAAAACAGAACAAGGCCACAGGACTGGACGGAATAAAGAACGAAATGCTAAGGAACTTACCTGAGACAGCAATAGACCACCTCGAAAGGATTTTCAACGCAGCCCTAAAAATTTCATATTTCCCTAAAACCTGGAAAGAGGCCAAGGTGATATCCATTCCTAAACCTGGGAAAAACTCAATCTTCCCTCAAAATAGGCGCCCTATAAGCCTTTTAAACACAACGGGAAAACTTTTTGAAATACTGATACTAGAAAGACTACAGAGACACACACAGGACCACAAGATCATTCCAGACATCCAATTTGGTTTCAAGAAACAGCATTCAACCATCCACCCATTACTAAATTTCGCTGAAGACGCCACGGACGCTTTCAACAACCACGAATACCTAATAGCCATCTTTCTAGACGTGGAGAAAGCGTTCGATAAGGTATGGCATATCGGACTAACCCAAAAACTGATTAACCATAACTTCCCAAGTGGCATCATACACCTGATATACAACTACCTCAATCACAGACAATTTCAAGTATCCATCGAAGGCACCCTATCTGAAAAAGTACAAGCGGAGGCGGGTGTACCGCAGGGGTCGGTGCTGGCTCCCTTCTTATACAATATCTATGTGTCAGACGTCCCGACTAGACCGAGAATGACTACAAGACTCTTCGCCGACGATACTTTAATATACACAAGAGAAAGGAACATTTATTATGCCTCCCTAGCACTGCAACGTTACTTAAAGACTTTTGAAACCTGGCTCTCCAAATGGAGAATCAAGGTGAATGCAGCCAAATCAGCAGCGATCGTCGTATCAAGAAGAAGACAGACACCACCAGAAAACTTTACATTATACCAGGAAGAGATACCCTTCAAGACGGACACAAAGTACCTAGGGATTCATATTGACAAAAAACTAACATGGACTAAACACACTACTGAAACAAACAAGAAGGCAAAGGCGATATTCGTTCAACTCTACCCTTTGCTCAAAGGTAACCGGATAACTCAACAAACGAAACTGACGATATACAAAAGCGTTATTCAACCGATATTACTTTACGGCTGCGTTGTATGGGGCTATGCAGCCAAGACCCACCTCAGAAAACTCCAAATAACACAAAATAAAATACTTAGGACGATAACGGGCGTGAACATAAGGACAAGAATCGACCAACTACACGAAATGACTAAAGCAAGACACTCGACGAAATCTTCCGTGAAAGAAGAGGCAGATTTTACGACCAAGCAGCAAACCACGAAAACACAATAATAAGAGCACTAGGTGACTACGACACACAGGAAGAAAGACCATACAAACGGCCAAGACTGGAATAAAATGGTTGCAAAACTTTGGTAAAAGGTAATAAGGTAACCGGTAACAAGGTAAACGGTATCAAGGTAAAAAGGTAACGGTAAAATGTAACATTCACATCTTCATATTCATTCCATCACTCATCATACCAAATCACCCATCTCTCACTATCATTCCATGAGGATAAGGGCTAGCGTATGCTGCCTGTAACTCACAAAGCAATACAGCCCTTTCACAGGTGACCTAGCTTGGCGCTTCTGCCAAGGTGGATATCTTGTGTCGGGCTACAAACCAACTCAAACCGTGTACTTTGTACAATTAAATCATAGGTACCAAGTCATTTAATATTAAGTTCATGCAACGAGGATAAGGGTTTGTGAAAACAACCTGTAACTCGCATATCAAATCAGCCAAAACTTCCCAATGCTTGTCAATGTCACTATTGGCAAGTGGGGAGGTTGGGGCAACAGGGGCAACCCACGAGGTTGGTTGGGTAGAGGCGATGGATGTGATGGTTGGTTTGGTGGGGATGATGGTTGGTGTGGTTTGACGGTTATGGACAATGGACGGCTTGGTTGAGATGAAGGTTTTGATGTAGGTAAAGGAGGCCAGTGATGGAGAGTTGACAAAAAGTCAACAGCGTCAACAGATGTTGACAACTCAATTGCCGGGCAGACAATTTTCTTCAATACAGTGCAGAATCCTTGCGCCAGCAAAGCAGCACCTTTCCTCGATAAATGTAGTCCATCTCTTGCAAACAGGTAGGGCTCCTAAAATTATAAATTATAGGTTAGGTTGAGTTTTACTTTACTACCTTCATGAAACACAAATACAGTTAGTTTGTGCTTCATTCAGAAGCCTGACATAGATGAGAAGTCCTGGGGAAATTGAGGGAGGGGAGATTATCTTAAAACATGCTTTGTGATATCAAACATTAAAATTGTAAGCATAGAACACTGAGTAAAATTAAAAATGTGGGGATTTGCTTGCCAAGAAATGGTAGGGCTATGGACTCTTATTATACTTTGATGACACATTCGAATCTGCACGCATTTTTATATTGCTTTGTTTTTTATAACAGAATATGGCATGGTTTAAGTACAGTGCACCTATCAAGGTTTGTAAATTGAACAATAGATAAAACACCATAAAAGATTAAATGGTTTAGTGCACTAGCTTCTAAGCTCAATGAGCCACTTTAAAATTCTCAAATTGTTTCAAAAGCTACTTAGATTAAATATTAGCCACAGTGCCATCACAACTATGTACACACGAGGGCTGAAGATTCGGGAATGTAATGTATATATATATATATATATATATATATATATATATATATATATATATAATTAGCACCGCGTTTTACTACCCGTTCGGGTTATATGCACTTATACTAATGTGGAATGAGAGGTTGATTGTAAGATGAAATGGAGGACCTCCAGTTTAACTTGGGATCCGAAACACTTGGAGACCTGGCATTCCTCACATACACAAATGGTGTATAATACTCATTTTGTCAGAGGTGAAGGAAGGGTTTGGCAATTAGATAGATCTGTGCCAGGGAATGTAAAAATAAATTTTCAGTAAGTTACTAAAGTGAAACTATAATAAGGTCTCCCAAAGCAAATTCTAGGTTATCAATCATCTCATCTTTTTTCTGCTTTGGTGTTATGTTAAGTGTTTAGAGTTATAGTTGAAAATGGTGACCCACCTATGGGTGTAGAAAAGAACAGTGATTTCTCTCAGAGTGCACGCACATCATGGACTTAGCTTCCTGGTGAGGAAGTAGGCCTATAATGAAGTTTTCGCAAACCTCTACAAAGTGCGGAATTGGCTGTTGCGTCCTAACAAAATGGCCGCTCAAAAAATATAGAATATTTAAAAAATAAAATAACCCCCATATCTAACTCTCCAAATGTTACAAAAAATTATAAATAAATAAATTTAAAAATAAAATAAGCCCCATTTCTAACTCTCCAAATGTCACAAAAAGTTATATATAAATAAATTTTATCAGCAACTATCATTGGGTGATCTGAAATGGATTGACCCTGGAATAATCTGTGAAAGCAAGGTTATAGTCATTCTGTAATAATATAGCCTATTGTTTTAATGGCCCTAGTGCCTGTGCATTTTCGAAAGATAATATTTTTGACAAACCACGTGTTTGCATGTAGGGAGAAACGTAATTTTATTAGACTGCATCTTCGGAGTGGACTAAAAATATGTAAATATAGGTTCATTCTTGCATAAATCATTAAACTATTGAGTATTTTAACTGTAGCTAACCAATCTATCAAATTGACATGCTACAATAATGCTCCACAACCAATTACATATTCATCAATGTTATTATAAGGGTAAAATGTTCTACATTACTAACATCTTCCTCTATACCAGGGGTCAGTAAACCAGTGGGCCACATGAGGTCCGAACGTACTATTTTGGCAGCTCATAAATGATTGACCATACTTACATGGCTGATGGCCCGTATTGATGTTACAACGTGTTTTTATAAATTTCTAAAATTTTATCAATAAAATAATAATAATAATAATAATTAGGAATTTGCGAAGCTTCAAAATTTGGATTTTTTTTTAATATTACGTGCAGATGGTATGTTTATAGGAACACATGGGCATTGATTACAACCTGGATGACATCAGGTTTATGTGAAATTTGTTTACAGGAACCAATGGATGTTGATTACAACCTAGGTGACATCAAGTTTATGTGATGTTTGTACACAGGCACCCATGGATGTTGAATACAACCTGGGTTACCGCAAGTTTATGTGATGTTTGTTTACAGGAACCCATTGGCGTTGATAACAACCTGGGTGTGATGGTTTGTTAATAATAAATCATGTATGTTAATTACAACCTTGTTGACATCAAGTTTATGTGATGGTTTGTTTACACGAAACCATGGATGTTGATAACCAGCCTGGTGATATCAGCTCCAAGAACAGATATTTCAGTAACCCATGTATGATGCTTTGGGCACCTTAGGTGGGTCGTACAGAGGGAGGTGAAGGATGGGGTATTTATGAGGTGCCTGACGACATAACTAAATCTAAGCTGGATAGAGAGGGGGAGGTATTCCCGGAACCAACATCAGCTGTACTTGCTGCGTCCAACATCATCCATCGGTCTTCTCCGCATATTCAGATCCAGCGTCGGAAGTAGACTCCACCACCACAGACACGGGCAATAACACTCAGAGGATTGTGGAAGAGGACAAGTCGGAGTTCTGAGTACGAAACAATCTAATCACCGAGCTGAACTGAGAATATATTGTGATGTTCTATCTGATCATAAATTCAGATATTTGTGGAAGTGTTATGAGGGGCCTGGTTTGGTTCCACTATCAGTATTGTTGCACTTGTTTTCCAAAACAGACAGAGATATGACAGTCTTAAATTTTACTGTGATGTTTGTTCAGTGCTACTAGAAATACATCTATCTATTTGTAAAATATATAAATTATTTGCAGGTAAAATTCTGGACCAGGTATATATTATACTTTGGTAGATTTAGTCCAGAAATGAAAATATCAAATGAAATGTTTAGCTTTCTATTTGACTGGAGCCTATTAATTATAAAGATGTTTTAGTAGGTACCCAATTCTATTGGCATTTAGTATTTGTAAAGCTTAGGGATACATCCCACTCTACATTAATAACTAACCTCTGTTTTTAACAAAAAACTATTAGTGTCTAATTGATAAAGAAGATAGCAAGGTGTACACTTTTAAGACATTCAACCATTTCTGGTTACATATTCTCGGTACTTTTCTCGTTGATGGTGCTTTAAATACTCTTAACTACGGTAAAACTAAAATTAAGAGAGAATATAAGACAGAGATCACACATTTGAACAGTTCATATATTTTTCTAATGCATAATATGTTTGTATTGGTCTAAGTCGAGGTGTATATTGGCACAGTTAGTGTTTTATCCTTCTTTTTTTACCGTTCAAAAGAATAGCATAAATTTCCCTTTCGGTACAGATATGTGTACATAAGTAAATGCATAAATGTGTAAGTGTAAACATAAATAATATATAATTTTAGTAATATAATTACAAGCCAATATTAACAATAATTTGCAATGCAACTAATAAGTAATATTTTCTTAGAAATTGTCAGCTATGTTTGTATTTTATAAAGTGGTAAAATTCATTCCTAATTTTAAAAATTACAGTTTCGCATGTGTTACTGGTCTTTTAGTTAGGTTTTAACTAAAATGTATCTTAAAACTTGTTAAAAAAAACTTGTAATTACTTTGTGGTGTATGACTGCACTTATTAGGAATATCATTTAGCTTTCAACACCAAACTCCACAAACAACTATGATTATTTTTAAACGTGTGGCATATCCCTACTTAAACAAATTATATTGTGTAAATATTTTTTAAATTATTCATTTTGAGTTGGTGATGTATCAAACCATGTGGGTCCTGTCACTCAATAGATGAGTAACCTACACTTCAAACATTCCTTAAGATCGATATTGTTGTAAACTCAAACTTTTACTCGTCGATTATATCAAAATGACACCGTCAAGTGTAGTAATTTGGACTCTTATTCCAATAGAAACATTCTATCAGACTCACTAGAATGATTACAACTTATCTATACTTATAAAATAACATGTCCTGACTGACTGACGTATTCATCATCGCCGAGCGCAAACTATCAAGGCTACAAGCATGAAATTTGGACTGTATATTCATTTTGTTATGTGGGCACCCACTAAGAAAGGATTTTAGAAAATTCCACCCCAAAGGGGTCAAAATAGAGGATGATAATATGTATGAAAGTCCTTAATTTTGAAAGTTACATAAACAAAATTTTGTATTCCGGTTATTGACGTAAAACAAATAAATAAGTGTTTATGGAATTTTGGAAATTTTATTTAATAAGGGATGAAAAAGGGGGTGAAAGTTTGTATCGGACTTGCATTATTTTTATCTGAGGTCAAGTTATGGTCATCAACGTAACGTAATATTTTAAATTAATCCGTAAATACATATATTTATTTTCGTATTTGTATATAATCAACTTTCACGCGCGCAAAGCCGCGGGCAACAGCTATTTAGTAATAGTATAAAATATTATATTAATATAGTGATAATATTTATTTTTCTGACAAAAATACATATTTTTTACTCTCTACGGTGCCCTTAGGTTTTATTTTTTTACTTTGGTTGGACAAATTGCTTCACGTCTGTTTTGTATTGTATGTGCGAACTATACATCACTAGCAAACCCTCAGTTCTCATCATCCCATGTACTTATCAAGATATATGATAGCAGTGCCCCAAGTGGAGGAGAAGGCTAATTAAAACCAGCAGAAAGAGGTTTACAGAATGTCTTGAACAAAAAAAAAAAAAAAAAAACAGTTTTATTTCAGGTGAAATTGAAGTTTTTTTTACAGCAAATGAAAACATAATTTTTTTATTTTTTATTTATTGGTTGTGTTTTACTTAATGCAGTATCAACTTATCCGCATGTTCTCTATGATTAGAATTTAGTGTTGGGTAAGTTTTAGAAATTAAAAATAATATAGAATTTTCATCATTCATTTAGTGGTTGTTAAGTTTCATGATATTGAGACGTATTATTATTTTAACTGAAATAAAAACTTAGTAAATATCAAACTGAACACACCCAACAGATGTCAACTATTAAAATAGTGTAATTATATATATTTTATGCCTAAATAATGTAAAACTATAATATTAGCTACTTATCTAATCTAACTTAAAATAAGCTTCCTAATAGTAATTTCACGGTTGAAATTACCTAGCCTTGCTACTGTTCAATTAGCTAATAAATTAAAATATCAAAATAAACGATTTCACTTTTATAGAATACGATATATCATAAGAGAAGGCATATGATATCGTGGATATAAATAGAGTTTGGCTGATGGAGGAGGCAGAAGTGGAAAGAGGAGATGTAAAGAGAGTTAAATGCATGTACGAGGATAACAGTACTAATGTTAAGATGGAGAGAGGGAGGATGGAGTGGTTCCAAATAACAAATAGATTGAAACAGGGGAGTGCCCTTTCACCATTACTTTTCTAATGCTCATGAACAAAATGGGAGGAAAGAATGAAGCCATGATATTTGATTATGAATTGATGGTATGTGAGGAGAAAGAAAGGAATTGCAGGAACAACTACAAAAATGGAATAAGAAAGTGTAAGAGTATAGGATGAAATTTGGCCTAGCAAAGTGTGAAGTGATGGTAATTACAAGGATGAGGAAAAGTCTTGATCACAGCTATAAAGTAGAGAGTGGTAACTCCCTGCTTTCTCATTTACTATGTGTCAACAGGCTAATTCTAATTTAATTTTAAATTCTCGGCATGTTGGGTGGTTTATTAAAGATATTTAGGCTAGATTTGAAAGCATTACAGACTCAAGATAATTATTTATCTATGGATTCGAATTATCCAATCATTTCATTCTAAAATCAAAATTAAATGTTACATTTTACAATTGATTTGAATAGGAAGGTCTTGCGGATTCATGGTATCTTGACTTATAAATATTTTAGATTAACCAATGGCGAAATAGCAAATACTACTGTATCTATGTATATTAAAAAAAAAGTTTCTTTGTCTGTCTGACATTAAGAATGCGCGATATCTACACCATCTAAGAGCTCGAATATTAAATTTTTTATAGTTTTTTTAGATTTATTAAAAACTGGGTCAAAAAAAGAAATAAAATGAAGAGTTTATTCCTCTCTGTTTGATGCAAATAAAAGTATTTCACAGTGTAACCACGAATCGCCAGGTATTTCTGCTTGTATTACATATTATAATGATTACTTACTTCAAGATTCTATACATGGACTGGCGAACCTCTTTGAAAGCGCCTGAGAGATATATTCTATTATAAATGATTAAATTATTTTGCGTACCAAAGGTATTTTGAGAAGCAAAGAGGACTATAGAATTTTTAATTGTTAATTTTAACTATCATTGTAACTTATTTTAATCAATAATTTCTATATCATTATCTTTAAAAATATATAAAGTTGAAAACACAATAATTGAGGCGTTTTTTAGAAAAACTATTGAGGGGATGTTTCTAAAATTGTATCAATAGGTAAGTTTTGGAGATGATATGCTTTAAAATTAGTATTTAAAAAATATAAATTTAATCCCTTTGTTATGGTAAATTACTATAATTATAAGTTTTTGATAATTAAATGGTTTTATTTCACTTGGCTGAGCAGCAATGCTAAGAAAAAAATATTATTCTCGGGTATCAGGCTGCCTGGATTTCTAAACACTAGGCAAGTACCTGAGAATTATAGTGATAAGTATTTATATTCATTAGACTGACGTATCCAGCTTTCTCCTAAAGAAATAGTTAAGATGAAAATAATAAAACGGTTAAAGAGGTCAAAAACGATCAAAAATAAATCTGGTGAATAAGTTCAAACATAAGGGTAAGGTAAAACGATATCAAGTGGAAAAGGATTAAAAGGCTAAGAAAAAACGGTCAAAATTGGTGATAAGAGTAAAATGTATATTCATTTAGTGTAAATTAGATAAAATGTACTATAAAGTAAAAAAGATCTATAAAATATATTCACTAATGGTAGCGGCCGCTCGGTCGGTATATTCGCTTTCTTTGTTAATAAAAAGGAAAGCTCATCTCGAGAGTCTTTCGGGACTGGTGTGATAGGACGCATCCCGGTCTATGTTTTAATTATTGGTGAATAAATATTCTTGAAATTAATGAATTGCACGACTACCCCTAGGGGTGTCCAAAAGGTGCGACCACAATATTTTTTGGGGTGGGGGAGGTCCACACTCTTTCTTAGGTGACAGAGGTAAGAAAACAGGTTGGGGTGGGATATTTTTAATTGCGTACTCGTATAGTAGGCTCCCTGCATATATAATCTATTAAATATTGTCAGAGTGTAAAAACAATATAAGCATGTGGTTTTATTTAATGAACGAATAAAGTGAGCTCTCCATTTTCACTCCACCGATTTGAATTTGTCTGTCTGTCTGTCTGTCTGTGGTGGATAAGTCGCACGATAACTTTTGAATGCATTGGCTGTTTAAATTTAAATTTGTCAATTTATTCCGTTAACCGTTATACAGTCAAATTTTGTCGTGGAAAAAATCTAACGAGGGTTTAGGGAATAAATAAACCCTTATTTGTATAAAAACATGGCTGATTAATGATATAAGTATTTACTTTATACGGCTGAAAACTGGTACATAGGTGCAAATTACTGGGACAACATTAAATAAGATTAAGTATTTCTCTATTATTGGTATGGTCGGGGGGAGGGAGGAAGGTAAATGGTAGACTTGTAAACGAAGTTTGCCCAGGAAACCACGTCTGCTAAGAACAATCTTAATGTATTGCATTTGTTCACACTTATTAGTGCTGATTGTGAAAGAGCTTTTAAACACAGGATGTTCGGAATATCATAGCTCAAACTTCACATATAGCTTGTTTGAACCATCAGTAATAAAATATCCCTTTACACTTATATCTGAAAACTTTGCTAATACAATTAAATTGTGTTCAACTTTTCAATATACAGCGCCGGTAATGCTTTTCCAACACTTGTGTACGACAAGTTGCATATGAATTAGTTACGTGGCAATGCTCATGTAATAATTGGAATCACTTTCTGTGATGTAGGATCGTTAATGATGACTCCCAGAACGTATTCCCCTTTTTATATAGACTAGTGTGCTTCTTACTATTAAATGTGATATGTTTTGTTGCCGTATTCCAAGGTGTCGAGGTGTGTAGTGCCGCACTGACATGAGCGTTGTGCGATATTAACCGTGGTCATAGGTTGGAAATTTTAATATATAGAACCCTCTACGCACAAATATGTGCACTTTGAAGTAGGAAATTTGAAATTTGGATTGGATTTTTTTAAATTAATTAAAGCCTGGGTTGATAGATATAAAATGGATGGTATTTTCTGTATTTTTGAAGTAAAAAAAAGCGAACCTGGAATAACCATAAAATCCATACGTTGTTTACCCAAAGCCACGATGGGTACTTCTGCTAGTGTCAAATAAAACACAAATCTAGACAATTCACCTAAAACAAAGTTCTGTTCTAAGGATATATAAAAGTTAGTTTTGACATTGTTTCCGTCGTGGGGGTTTTATTGTCACAGATGCTAATACCACCTACAACAAACAGATGTAACATATGTAACACTATTTATTCTGTGAGAGAGGTGAGGATTGGCCTTTTGAAAGTGTGACCAGATGAAGTCCTATTTTCATAAAAATGTTCTTCCTTATCTGATTATTAGAAAATTTACCATACACATTTTCACTTATTCGTACGTCAACACATGTGATTTTCAGTGCTCCCTTTTCATAGATATTAACTATATCTATAAAAATAACATATATAAAATGGGAAAATTTTATTTATTAGCTTTGGCCGCAATTGAGATTTTAATCTTTGTATTTTCTAAAATATATAACTGTGAAAACTGGATTGTACACATATTGTAAAGCACCCAAAATCACCTTATTTTATTTAAAAAATTTTTTTCTTCCTTTAAAACTGTACTGTTGAAATGTATCTATAAATGTACACTGCTTAACTTAAACGAAAAAAGATAACGATGAAAGGTATTTATTTTTCAATTAAGAAATAGATCAAATTATATATTAATACATAAATTTAAAATACGTGTGAGAAAATTGGGCAAATAATTAGGTGAAGTAGAGGAGGAAATCATATTATTGTGCTAGGTAGCACAGTCACACCTGCATTCACACAACCTAACAATACAACATTGAGTGATAACCCCCTGATCTGTTATCGCCTTTTCACTTTGGGTGTTGCAAAGGCACGCGCAGTCCTCAGCTACCAAAAAGTGTTATTAAGGTAAAATATCTAATTATATATCATTGTTTCCTTTAATTATAAATTATTACCATTGATTCGCCATGTTACCGATATGTGTAATGCATTTCTATTGAATGATTCAGAAGGCCAAATTGTTCTCCTTTCAGAGTATATTATTAGGTGGAAATTCTTATTTATAAAAATAAATTAATGACAAATAATAGTAATAAGTAAAAATTTTCTTTGTTTATAATACGACATAATGTAATATGATAGAAAACGCAAATTTAATGGAAGTAGGGTTCGATGTGCTGACCACATGACACCCCCTATCCATAAATGTTGGTGCTATCATCATTAACGGTCGTGGGCGCTGATTCTGTATAGTTCGCTTGCGACTTCACGTAAGTTTTTTTTAAAATACAATTTGTTTTGTATCTTATTTTTAAATGCTCAGTCCGTCAGAATTGAAAGTTAACAACTTATTGGCTCAGCCCTCGTGGTATGCAATACCTCCACACATGAATGCCAAGTAGTATGCATAGCCCATGGCTGGAATTAGAGATAGCCTTAAGTCCTTGAAGTATTTCTTGACTCTTGAGAAGGAGTGATTGGAGATGACTTTAACTTTTTTCGATGTCCAAATGGTTTGATCTACTATATTAATTTCACTTTTTTTTCTCTTCCTGATAAATTCAATTTAACGTTACATACATAGACAATTAATTATCCTTGTCTCATTAATATATGAGCTAGAATTTTTTTCGCTGTTAATAATTAACCATGCCAAACAAAATTTTGGTAGCAGTGCTACCAACATTTATTGATTTTACATGGTAACATAAAGCAAGTATCCCCCTTTCAACATCTTAATTACTGTGAATAGCTAATTATGAAATTATTAAAGATTAATTATTGTATTCCACACAAGTAGTGCAAATAACAAATTAAATCTAAAATATTTGTAATTTATTTTTAAAAAGCGGAGTTAAAAATAGTTTTATAATTTAACGGTCCCAATTCTGATTCAAAATAATTTATATTATTTCCAGGTGGACAAAAAAATATATATTTGATAAAAATTTAATCCATGGGACATATTTTAGTTATAAAAGTGAAATTTATGTTTATTTAAAGCTTTTATGATTGTATATGTGGGACCATAGTTCGATTCCATAATTTATTTAAAGTTACCAAAAAGGCCACAAAATATCTATTGGTAAAACGTTTTGATAAATACTTTGACTGAGAAAAATTTTAGGTTATTAAGATTTATGTTGATTATCATTTTCTAATAAATTAAATATATAAACTTATCTGATGATTCTTTTTGTCAAATCTGTTTTTATTACTAAATCAATTCTGGAAATCCAAACAATAATACTGGCTATGTCGTCTGCATGTATTAATACACAGAGTGAGGAGGTTTAAATAAATGAAACCAAGGATAAATATTGTTTTAAGTTTACAAGCTTAAAAAAACTGTACATAAAATCTTTTTTTTTAAGACTTGGAATATAAATATCTTTAAGTAAAATATATTGTACTTTTATAGTTTTTTTAAGAATGTCTCACGGTTGCCAAAGATACCTGGAACATCATTAGAGATTGCGACGCATTTATTTCTATTCATTAGGATGTCTGCTAAGGGAGGATCTCGCATACATAGAGTCAGGGTTTGAGTTTCCTTTAAAAGATACGGCTGGATTTAATTATATCTGAAACTTAGGATCTCTGGAAACACTTAACCGATTAGGGTAAAGTCTTTCTTTTTTGGTAGGATATTAATCCAGACATGTCGTAGCATGATAAATCAGGTGTTTTGGAGTGGAGAATATCACAACATCATGCTACAGATTCACTTTTAAATATGATCTCCTGCATCCTTTCAAAAGTTTGTAGACAAAGGCCTGGTTATATAAAAATAGTTTTATACTGTTCTGATATATGAGGTAATTGTCATGGTAATTCCTGCATCACTGCTTCATTAGATAAGACTCTTTATATGAATCATAAGAAATCATTGTAGAGGAATTCAATCAAGACGATTAAATTAATCCCATGAATTTCTTACCAGAAGATTTGTATTCTCAACCTCAGGAACAAATTGAAACAGATATGCAAGACGAAGAAAAACATCAACAAAACCAGTAGAAAACGAGGAGAAGGAATAATAATAATAAAAATAATTCATAGAGTGTGATGAAATCGTGAATTAGGCCTAAAGGGGATACTCCGTTGGGATAAAAACGGGCCTTGTACTCTACCTCGAAGTTGGTCTAAATAAAGTTTCTGTAGTATAGTATTAATATTAGTTTATAGATTTTATATGCCGTAATACGTGAAAATAGTTGCATATTAAAAATATGTATCGTACCTTTTATGTAGGAAATTTTCTTATCGACATATTTGAATAGAGACATAGGTCCAATAGATAAGGTGATATTGTATTAACCTAATTTTGATTCTTATTGTGGTCCACAAAAGATTTTCTGTACAACTATTTTACGGAGACATTTGATATAATTTTTTATAACTACTATATTAATCTCCATACCAAAATTCATCTATCTTGGAACTAATACTAAGGAAACCACTAAAGTCATATTCCAATGGAAGTAATGAAGAAATTAAGAGGTAGTATACGCTCATTTGCTTAGAATAAGTGTGGAAAACTAATTGGGGAAAATCAATCGAACTAGACCCGAATGGAATTCAAGCCCTGATCTCCCCATATGCAGCAGGACAGTTTAACACATTAATGACGCCTTAGACCATTCATCCACTGAAGCGAGCTATTCAAGCAATGTATAATGCAAGTAAAGTGATATTAAATAAACGGTTTATTATTTGGCTCATTTAGCTTGTATATTACAACATAATTAAAAAGTGTAAAATGTCAAGAAGTCAGAGAATTGATTACAAGTAATAATCCATGGTAAGACATTAAAGATGCTTTGTCGGTCAATTTGTAACACCACCCTTATTCACCAAACAATAAAGGCTGGCACACAACCTTTGACCACGTGACCTTCGATGCTCGCTAATAATGATTATTTTTTACAACGCGTCTTACTAACCTTTCGGGTTGTACGTCAATGTACTAATTAAATAAATGTGTTAGGAACTCTAAATGTATTAAATTAAATAAAGAGCACTCGCATTTGCGTGAAGGGAGACTGGAAAACCATTTGAGAATAACCATCTTAAGTGCACTAGATCTTTTACGAGCTTCGATCTCCGTGTCTTCGACAAACTTATCCAACACGAGAAAAGCACGTTAGGCCATGTGGCCACTCAATCGAGTTAACACTGACTTATTACAATAGACCACGATGTATCGTCCACTCAAATATATCATCCACATGATACGTCATCAATTATATACCGTGATGGACGATATACCGATGTAATAAGTTGTTAATGTTTCGAGCAACTTCATGAGTACAAGATAAGTGTTTTATAAAACAATATTTATTATTGTAATTAATATTTTAGATATTACCTGTAATACAAGCCACGAGTGAAATAAAAACACAAATGTTGATGCAAGGACCAGTAATTTAATTCCATTTTAGAATCAATATGGAGGTTAATTGTAAAACATGTTGGATTGAGTGAGAAAACAATAACAACTTTGATAATATCTGTGTTGGTTGTGTGAGTTATGGAGGGACAAAAATTTTGCTGGAGGTACATCAATATTGAAATTAGAATATATTGAGTGAGAGGATAATTACAACTTTGGTAATATCTGTGTTGGTTGTGTGAGTTATCTACGGACAAAAATTTTGTTGGAGGTACATCAATATCGAAATAGGAATGCATATGTTAGGTTAGAGAACAATAAATACTTTGGTGTTAACGGTGTTTGTTGGGTGAGATATGTAGCTACTAAATTTGGCGGGAGGTACATCAATATCGAAAAAATAATACACATATATAAATAACATTAAAAAGCATCCACATTGGGTTCGCGGTTCTTGAAGAACAGTTTGTAAGCCGGTACATAGGGGTCACGGCAGTCTTTCTCAAAAACCCTGCATGGAACCACTGTACGAAATAATTGCTTCTTCCCCGGTGCTTCAGATGGAACTTTTGGAAGAACAGTTTGTAAGCCGGCACATAGGGGTCTCGGCAGTCTTTCCCAAAAACCTTGCATGGAACCACTTTACGAAAAAATTGCTTCTTCCCCGGTGCTTCAGGCGGAACTTTGGGGAAGAATAGTTTGTAAGCCGGCACATAGGGGTCGTGGTTTCGTAGATCCCTTGGCCAGAGTGATGTCGCCTTTTGAGTTTGTTGAGTCCTCGGTGCTTCACCTTGCAATGTGTCTGCCAATGATGTGCCATTAGAAGACCGGTCATTATGTGCTGAAACAAATATAAATATTACCGAAATAAATATTACTGACATAAAATGTTTACGTCAAGTTTTGAAATTTTAGTAATACTGATTTTATATAAGATCCACTGTCAATATTACTACATTTTATTTAATTTAAACTAGTTGAAAAAGACACCTGAACACAGTAATTTAGTCCGATTCCTTTGGTTTAAAGCACAGATAATCTACCACTGAGCTAGCCAGGATTCATCCTGTGTTTCAGCTATTTCTTCACTCGTATTTATTATTATTATTATTATTATTATTATTATTATTATTATTATTATTATTATTATCATTATTATCATTATTAGCACACGGTCTTTCAACCCGTTCGGTCCATACTCACTTACTCTAATGTGAAAATGTTAGGAGGATTGTGAGATGATCTTTAGGACCTACAGTTTAATGTGGAATCCGAACCACGGTGGACGCCTGGCATTCCCTACTTTCACAAGTTGTGATTAATACACGTTTTGTCAGAGGTGAAGGAAGTGTTTGGTATTCAACTAAATTTGTACCAGGACCTAGGAATAAACCACTTACCCGTAGCACTGAACTCTGAAACCTTACCCTTAGACAACGCACAACTCAAACTTACACTAAGAATGTCTTAAATTATGATTGACAAATGACACTGAACATGAGATGAATCCCGGTTAGCTATATGGTATAGCAATAACGCACTAAGTTAAAGATCTCAGTCTCGATTTCTGTACAGGTGAATTTTTCTCTCTAATTTAAATTAATTGAACTTTGGCCCCTTCAATATGGACAGTTGTGTAATTATAATGATTTTCAGCTTATATGTTATTAAGAATATACTGGTTTTCCCATATTAATTTTACCAGATTGCATACAGCTATATATAAGTTGATAAACAGTCTCACCTTGGGGGTTCCTAACCCCGACGTGTTTGTGGCCGGTCATCAAGTTCCCGGCAGCTCTAATCACTTTCTTGAACCACCTAGAACTTATTAATCCCAGGAGGAAGAATAACAACATTTCAAATAAGCTCATATTTGCAATATTAAGTATTTAACTAGAACAATCGTAGTATAAGCTTCTCATCGAAATACAACAATACAGTTATGCTATAATTCATTAATTGCCAAGGAAAAGAACGTGCATTATTGGGTCGATTGTAAGGGTAGTTTTATTGTTGGATTTTGTTAAACAAATGTTAGATTTATTTTAACTCTAAATAATACACATATAATGTTGTAAAAATACGATTTTATAGATATAGTACAGCACGTACGTAACTTTAAGTGATACAAATATAATATTTTGACAGTAGACCCGAATTTGTATAGTTATAGTCCAATTGTAAGATTAAAACTAACATTATTTTTCAATTCGAGATTTTGTCTCAGCATTGGACTCGTCTATTTATCTTTTATTTTAAAGAGACTATAAAATATAGTATAATATTATCGTAGCATGTATCGGTGTTCGCGCAGAATAGACGCTAAGCTCATTTATCTTGGCTTACACGAATGAGTTGTTTTGGGCTAGAAACCCGGACGCGTGTATTGAGAGTGTTTTTGTATAAATTGTCTTCTATCTGTCACCATTCTTATAATAGCTTATATTATACACCAGTCGTGGTAAGAATTAAGAAATTAGCAAAGATTAAAGCAGCGAGAATATTACTCCACAACCAATTACATATCCATCAATGTTATTTCAAGTGTAAAAGGTTCGAAATTACTATCATCTTCCTGTATACCAGGGGTCAGTAAATCGGTGGGCCACATGAGGTCCGCACCAACTCTTTTGGAAGCTCATAAATGATTGACCATACTTACATAGCTGCTGGCCCGTATTATTGTTACAACGTGTTTTTATATATCTATAAATTTGTATCTATAAAATAAAAATAATAATAATAATTAGGAATTTGGAAAGCTTCAAAATTTGGACATTGATAACAACCTGGGTGACTACAGGTTTATGTGAAATTTATTTACAGGAACCAATGGATTGTGAATACAACCTGGGTTACCGCAAGTTTATGTGATGTTTGTTTACAGGAACCCATTGGCGTTGATAACAACCTGGGTGTGATGGTTTGTTAATAAGAAATCATGGATGTTAATTACAACCTTGTTGACATCAAGTTTATGTGATGGTTTGTTTACACGAAACCATGGATGTTGATAACCAGCCTGGTTGACATCAGCTCCGAGAACAGATACTTCAGTAACCCATGTATGATGCTTTGGGCACCTTAGGTGGGGCAGAAAGAGGGAGGTGAAGGATGGGGTATTTATGAGGTGCCTGACGACATAACTATATCTAAGCTGGATAGAGAGGGGGAGGTATTCCCAGAACCAAAATCAGCTGTACTTGCTGCGTCCAACATCATCGAGCGGTCTTCTCCTCATATTCAGATCCAGCGTCGGAAGTGAGACTCCACCACCACAGACACGGGCAAAAACAATCAGAGGATTGTGGAAGAGGACAAGTCCGAGTGCTGAGTACGAAACAATCTTATCACCGAGCTGAACTGAGAATATATTGTGATGTGCTATCTGATCATAAATTCAGATATTTGTGGAAGTGTTATGAGGGGCTTGGTTTGGTTCCACTATCAGTATTGTTGCACTTGTTTTCCAAAACAGACGAAGCTTTGACAGTCTTAAAGTTAACTGTGAAGTTTGTTCAGTGCTACTAGAAATACATCTATCTATTTGTAAGATACATAAATTATTTGCAGGTAAAAGTCTGGAGCAGCTATATATTACACGTTTGTAGATTTAGTCCAAAAATGAAAATATAAAATGGAATGCATAGCTTTCTATTTGACTGGAGACAATTAATTATATATATGTTATTGTAGGTACCAAATTTTATTGGCATTAATATTTAAAAAAACTTAGGTCTACGTACCCACTCTACAAACTTACCTATATTTTTAACAGCAATCTCTTCATTATTATTGATTAAAAGATAGCAAGGTGCACCCTTTTAAGACATTCAATGTCAGGTTCTTCCATTGCTGGTTACATAATCTCGGAACTTTTTTCGTTGATGGGTTTATAAATACTCTTAACTATGGTAGAACTAAAATGAGAGAGAATATAAGACAGAGATCACACATTTGAACAGCTCATATATTTTCCTCATGCATAATATGTTTGTATTGGTCTATGTCGAGGTGTATATTGGCAGAGTTAGTGTTTTTTCCTTATTTTTTAACTTTCAAAAGAATAGCATAAATTTCCCTTTCGATACAGATATATGTACATAAATGAATGTATACATGTGTAAGGATAAACATAAATAATATATAAATTTAGTAAAATAATTACTAGAGCAATATTAACTATAATTTGCAATGCAACTTTTAAGTAACATTTTCTTAGAAATTGGCAGCTATTTGGATTTTATAAAGTGGAAAAATTCATCCCTCATTTTAAAAATGAGAGTTTCGGATGTGTTGCTGGTTTTTTTAGTTAGGTTTTAACTAAAATGTTTCTAAAAACTTGTGAATGTGGGGAATGCCAGGCCTCCACCGTGTTTCGGATTTCACGTTAAACTTTAGGTCCTTCATTTCATCTCACAATCATCCTATCATTACACATAACGTAAGTGCTTATAACCCGAATGGGTAGTAAGACGTGGTGCTAATATTAATAATAATAATCTTAAAATTTGTTTAAAAATCTTGTAGTTTTCTTGGGGTGTATGACTGCACTTAGTGGGAATATCATATAACTTTCAGCCCCAAACTCCCCAAACAACCATGATTATTTTTAAACGTGTGGAATATCGTTACTTCAAACAAATTTAATTATTGTGTATAATATATTTAAATTATTCATTTTGAAGTTGGTGATGTTTCAAACGATGTGGTTCCTGTCACTCAAGAGATAAGTAGCCTACACTTCAAACATTCCTTATGATAGATATTGTTGTAAAGCCAAGGTTTTATTCGTCAAGTATATCAAAATGACACCGTCAAATATAGTAATTTTGACTCTCATTCCAATGGAAACATACTATCAGTCTTACTAGATTAAATAAAACATCTAATAATATAAAATATTTTATTAATATTTTGACAGCATTTTATTTTCTGACATGCGTACATATATATATTTTTTTTTACTTTGTACAGTGCCCTTAGGTTGCATTTTTGGCTTTATTTATACAAATTGCTTCACGTCTTTCTTGTATTGTATGTTCGAACTATACATCACTATCAAACCCACAGTTCTCATCGGCCCATGTATTTATCAAGATATATGATAGCAGTGCCCCAAGTGGAGGAGAAGGCTAACTAAAACCAGAAGAAAGAGGTACACCGAATGGCTTGTACAAAAAAAAAAAATACACAGTTTAATTTAAAGTGAAATTGAATTTTTTTTTACAGCAAATGAAAACAAAAATTATTTTGGTTTGAATTTATTGGTTGTGTTTTACTTAATGCAGGATTAACTTAACTGCATGTTTCCTATAACTAGAAGTTAGTGTTGAGTAAGCTTTAGAAATTAAATCTAATATATAATTTTCATCATTCATTTAGTGGTTGTTAAGTTTCAAGATGTTGAGAAGTTTTATTATTTTAAATAAAATAAAAACTTAGTAAAGATCAAACTGAACACACCCAACAGATGTCAACTATTAATATAGGGTAATAATATATATTTTATGCCTAAATAATGTAAAACTATATTATTAGGTACTTATCTAATCTAACTTAACCTAATCTTCCTTATAGTAATTTCACGGTTGACATTACCTAGCATTGCTACTGTTCAGTTAGCTAATAAATTAAAATATCAAAATAAACTATTTGGCTTTTATAGAATACGATGTATCATAAGAGAAGGCATATGATATCGTGGATATAAATAGAGTTTGGCAAGTGATGGAGGAGGCAGAAGTGGAAATAAGAGTTGAAAAGAGAGTTAAATGCATGTACGAGGATAAAATTATTTGTGTTAAGATGGATAGAGGGAGGATGAAGTGGTTCCAAATAAAATTTGAGTGAAAAAGTGGACTGCCCTTTCACCATTACTTTTCTAATGCTCATGAACAAAATGGGAGGAAAGAATGAAGACATGATATTTGTTTATGTATTGATGGTATCGGGGGAGAAGGAAAAGGAATTACAGGAACAACGACAAAAATGGAATGAGAAAGTGTAAGAGTATAGGATGAAATTTAGCAAAATGTAAAGTGATGGTAATTACAAGAATGAGGAAAAGGATTAAGCACGGCTCTAATGTTGTGGATTGAGTAGAGCTTAGAAAAGTACAGATTGAAAATAACTTGGAAGCGTAATTAATCTGAAAGATTGAAGTAGAAAGAAATTAATTATAATAGGACAGTAGTGAAATTTGTTCAATAGACGTGTAAGAGTCCTGTTATGGAGAAAAGAGAAGTGCCCTTGAAGTGTAAGGAAGTGTTTTACAGGGCATACTTTGTACCCATTGTCACATATGTAGCAGAAACATGGACATTGAATGTAAGAGAGACTAGGAAAGTGGAGGCCATGGGAATGAACTTTGCGAGGAGCGTGTTAGCTGTCACGAGGAGAAACAAGATGAGGAATGCCGTTATCCGGAAAATTATTATTATTAGCACCGCGTCTTACTACCCATTCGGGTTATACGCACTATTTCATCCGGAAAAGAGTGGGGTACATGGAGTACATGAGTTAGTAGAGGAAGTAAGACTGGAATGGTTTGGCCGCGTAATGATGATGGAAATAGAGAGGATGCCAAAGAAAACTTTGGAAATTAAGTTTGCATAAGAGAATTTACACTATTGACCCACTAGGTACGGCACATTTCAAAGGACATTTTTATTTTTATAATGATATTTTCATTTGATAGTTACGATTACAAATTATTGACTAATATTATATAAATAGTTTAAATTAGAAGCAGAAAAACAATATTTCATTAAAAATAACCCTACTTAGCAATCGATTTGTTACTGATGTGAGTCTCCCTTTCATAATGTTAACTCAAGCTACTGTAGGGTATGAACTGTACATAGATCATAGCTTTTCTTTTATTAGCATAATGTTACATCTTTCAGCATGGAAATCTAAACAAATTTATTAAGCTACAAATGTATTTTATTTTGAAGTTACACTGCTTACTTACTTATTCTATGGAATAGTAAGCAGCTTGATAAACAATATTTGGAAACATTTGAAATAAATCACCTTTCATCTTGTAAAGTAGAAACAAGACTTTTGTTTAGCACCGCATCATACTACCTGGTCAGGTTATAAGAATATATACTAATTAGGCTAATGGGTTAGGTAAGATGAATGTTGAATTTTTAGGAAGTGTACCCGCATTTACGTGGAGAGAAAGAGTGGGATACCATTCAGGAAAAAAACTCAGTACACCCGACCAGGATCGAACCAGGACCTCTCTGTCATCGATAGTATATTCTATTGCAAAAATGGTGACTTATACCAGTGGTCGGAAAACTTATTTGCCAAAGAGCCATATATGAACATTACAACAATTTAAAAAAAAAAATTGGGAGCCAAATCCGCTTGTTTAGTAAACTTTTATTACACTAAATAAAACTAAATTTCAAACTTAATAAATATTTATTAATGCGAACAATGTGCTTGCATCTCCTTGGAAAGTTTGAGTAAGTCAGGTTTGTACGTTGTTGTTTTTAATTTTAGGCATGATTCCAAGTTCTCATCAATAAAACGACTTCTCAGTTTACTCTTGATAATGTTCATTCTTGAAAAAGATTGTTCCCATGTATATGTAGAACCGAAAAAGGAAAGAACACCAAAGTGGTCAAAATAAGACATTAACAACCGTAACAACCGTAATAACCGTGACAATATGAGTTTTATAAACAGTGTTCGGGTATCAAATAATGAGAATCATATGTTAATAAAGTAAAGTAAAATAAATTAATTGAAACATTGTTACCTCAAATGGACACTCCATAATTATAATGATCTACAACCTGTGTGTTGGAATTTTTTTATTTGATTAAATCTACTCTCGTTCATATATTTGGTGTAACCCACTTAAGTGGCAACATGGTTTAAAGCGCTACTCTAGCAATAGCCTAGACTGACTAAGTTGGGAGATAGGGTCTCAAATCAGGTCAGGTATGCTGAGGGTGGTTTTCCCCTAAATGTTTTTACACGCTCCATCCATTCAAATGTGCTCATTTGTCCTCTAAATCATCTTTAATAATCCATAAAAACTTTAGTGTAGATATTAATAAATTTTTAGGTTTAATGGGTAGTAAAACATGGCAGCAAAAAAAAAAATCTTTACTACCCCTTCATTTATAATGAAAACATGAAGAAGCATTTTTCAAAACGCTGAATAGCATGAATGTCTTTTTAACAAGCTGATATATAAGGGCTATGACACTCTCCAAAACATCTATTCATTTGAAAAGGTAAAACTTAATTAATCTTACTGATACTTTTAATTCAAACTTCATCAGGTTGTTAGAGATATTGTATTTTTCCAATTGTGGTCTTCGAGTTTGTGTTAAGAAGTTCTAAGGATATTCCAATTAATTAATTTTGTTGATGTACTCAACATTTTCCACAATTCATATTTTTTTAAATTAATGGATATTTTCAAAATTTAAAACTCAAAGCATCCATATGTGTTAAAAAATCTTCTTACAGTTGTGTGACTAGATATATTTATTTTTTAAATGCTGACAACAAAATTACATCGTTCGCAGTTAAATCTACCCCTTTTGCAGACATTTGTGAAACATGGCAGAAAGACATGTCTGTCTCGCTTTTTTTTCGCTCCATCTCATTCTTTCACTTCTTGAAGGATAGACCATGGTGTAACTTAAATAAACCATGGATGGTTCTGGAACAATTTCCTTCGAAAGATATGCGTAAAAACAAGGTTTATTTAACAGTAGTCACACAGTCGTCCTACAGCATTGTACGGGAACGGTCCGCGATCGAATGATAAAAAATTTATATCAATTAACATTCGTTCCACGGCATTATATAGGAATGGTTTGCGTCAAATTAATCTCTCTATTTTCAAGAATAAAAACCATTCGAGTATAAAGAAAAAAATATTTAGCTATCGTACTTGGTTGAAATAATAAATATAAGAAATAAGGAATATTAATTTGATAAAAAGCAAGTTGTCATAATTATATAGACAGTAAGAGCCCAGCCCTTACTAACATTAACAAGGCGGACGAAACAAGACTCCAACCTCCGAGAGTCCCCTAACTTCACCACCTTTACAAAGACAACATTATAAAGTGAAACTCAACAAACAGGGGATTTATCTTCATCACCCTCTCAACTCACAAAATACACTTCAAGTGGCTTCAACAACGAGTGACATCAACAGAGAAGATTAACGTTTCAAATCAAATACAGTAGAAAGTGGAATTATATAAAGAGAACTTGCAGAAGAATTCAAATTATGGTTTAGTTAAAATAATGTTTATATCATTTTCTATCATTTATTCACATTGAAGCAGAGGCGTATTAAAGAAATAATAATTATAGAACCCATGTTTTAGTTAATAAATTGACATTTATTAGTTTTATGATTTATTGGAAAGTTAACCAAATAAAATAGTGTCATGAGTGTGACGATAGAGAAATATGTACTTACAGATTATAAAGTGTCTTAAAACGACTATCCTTTTGTTTTTAACAAACAGGTTTAAAGATAACAATTTCATGGAGCCGTATCAATTGTGAGAAAAACATACGAATTATAATAAAAAAGTTGCACCGCCTTTACGGGAATGTATGGGGAGGGTGCAAATTAACATACAAGAAATGAACATAGCAATAGAGAGTTTATTTATAGATACAACAAGCATGTAAAAATAGGAGAACAAGTTAGTATAAGATTTTGGTTCATCTATATAGTGGTGGCACTAATGCCCAATTGCGTATATAGTTCTCTGCTAACCAGTCGAGCGCCAGTCAACACTTTGTAATAGTTTTCAGAGAAGAGCGGGCGGGAATGCAAGCTGCCCAACCTTGGGCCGACACGCCCATTACGGCGCCTCGCTAAGTTAATGTCCCTTAAGGGGGAACCAAACAAGCCAGAGGGGCTAGAACATAAGAAACAGGATAAACACTTGCCTTAAACAGAGTATAGTTGCCCGGGAATTGAACCCACAAAACACAGCTCATAGAGTCCGTTCCAAATGGGAAGAACCCGCAAGACTTGATCTATAACTAAACCGGTGTTGAGCCCGCATAGTAACTCGGCTAGTCATCAGCTAAGCGAACTACAACAATCAATGTCACCGGGGCACAGCCTCACACCCGGCCTGATCTACGGGGGTGTTTCACAGAGACAGAAGCTCACCAGTTAGTGAGAGAGAGAGAGAGAGCTTGACACTCACACAAGTGGCGTATCATATAGCCCCGTATAACCAACTGTGTTACAACAACTACACCAAGTCAGCTATCAGCAGGGGATCTATACGCAAACCAATAAATTTACAGAATACCTAAAGTTACATAGAGCCATTCAGGCTACCTACACACATTAGTAGAGCTCAAAGGGCTCTTAACAATTAACAAAGCTGCTAGTAACGAGCAGAAGGAACTAGCGTATGAGAACTATCCTGACTAACTTTCCCTTTAAGGTGGTATATGCAACCACACGCTACCCTAAGGCCCATTCCTCCTAACCAGCACGTCACATCCATTAAGGGGACAAGGGTCAGCGAGCCAAACCTTGTCACCTAGCGCAAAGTAACTCACAGTTCACTGAAAGAGTCCGAACGCTCTCATTAAATAAAAGACAGATAGAGTTCATAAGACGCAACGACACCTTAATACTCCTGACAAATGTCCACACAAAAATATCTAGAGAGGATCTCCTGAAAGTCTAGCACAAAACAATACCTTAAAACAACTCAGGTCTTAGTGAACGATAGCTGGTAGCTGTGTACCAACCCTGGGCCAGCAAGAACAGTCTAATAGGCCCACGTACCGAGAGAAGCGTCGAGACTGAGAGATGTACCAGCCCTGGTCGAGCGAAGAACCAGTGCCAGTAGAATGGGAGCGGTAGCCGTGTACCAGCCCTGGCAGAACCATGACAGTCTAATACGAACACGCCGGAGAGAACGTTGAGCCTGAGAGAAGTGCCAGTCCTGGTAGGGAAGTACCAACGTAAGTAGAATGGGAGCTGGTAGCCGTGTACCAGCCCTGGTAGAACCATGACAGTCTAATACGAACACGCATGGAGAGAAGCGTTGAGCTGATGAGAAGTGCCAGTCCTGGTAGGGAAGTACCAACGTAAGTAGAATGGGAGCTGGTAGCCGTGTACCAGCCCTGGTAGAACCATGACAGTCTAAAGGACCTCGTAGGGAGAGAAGCGTCGAGCCTGACGAGATGTAACAGCCCTGGTAGGTCTAAGTACCAGCAGACTGATGTGCAGCTTGCAGGCGGTAAACAGCGAAGTATTTGCCCAGCACTGGTAGAAGTAGAAGATTATAAATCCATGCAATAGTGGCGGGGGCTAGCTGGATACAGCCCAAGGTTCCCAAATTAGGAACGCCATAGCGTAAGTGTAAGTCTATTGCTTCCAGCCGTGGAACAGCATGACTCCAGCAAGCGTAGAAGGGTCAAGCTGTGTTCTCAGTCCCACAGCGACTCTGTCCTCCTACGTGAAGAAGTCGCTCTATAAGTCACTGTGACTCGCTAGCGTCAAAAACAGATATATCGTAGTAAGAAAGTCACTGTCAGAGCGTCGTAAACACGTGAGGCACGCATGCGCATCATACCATGATGGAGGGAAGAGAGAACAAGAAAGGGGGAAATTCACAGCGCATGCAAGGCAGGGGAAATAGTTGCGCTGGCGCATACGAGAGGATCGAAACAAATAGAAGAAATGACAATTAAGTAGGGGGGAAAGCATGCAATCAAGGATGAGAGGAAAATAGAAATTTATGTGTCACAACCATGCTTAAATCACAGTGACCTTGTGCGAGCTAATATCTCACATTAGCTCGGCACAAAGTGACAGAAACACCAATACTTGAGATTTCAATAATATTAGTACGGTATTTTTATTGTATTTATTGTCTATATTAGTAAACAAACACTTAGGGGGATGAGAAAACGTTGTTTAACACGAATAAAGAGTGAACTAGACTAGACTAGTGACAAACTTGTTGCTGGGATAAGAGTATTTCTGATAACTCTTTCTGTAATCTACCAACTCCCGTGGCGAATGGACTATAGTTACACTACATCAAACCTCATAAGATAAAAAAAACAGTTATATTGTCAGTTTACTATACCTTTTAATAGGATATTATTGAATTATATTCTTCAATTACACTACCTCATAGAATGGAAATATACTGGACACAAATATTCCACATCAAGAGCTCAATTATTTTAATGGACAATTCTGTAATGATAATAATTTGGAGTCAACTGAAGATCCTACTATTTACTCTCATATGATTAGGAAGGGGAGCATATAGAAAGTGCACCCACATTTGTGTGAAGCTAAAATTAAAAACTATTTAGGAAAAAAAATCTCAGTGCACCTGAACGACACTTGATCACTGTAATCGGCAGTCGATCTATGACTAGAGTAGCGCCTTAGGACATGCATTCACCGAAGCGGGTGATAGATACATTTAATTTGTTTATAATTCGTTAGTCACACCAGTGGACACGTGGGAAAAGGCGTATTGTCTGGTTTGCTGGTGATTAGAGGTTTGGGTCCCAGCCGGGGGTACTATATTTCTCCTGGTGGGTCCCCGCTCTCTTCCACACAAAGAGGGTACACATTCTCTAAAGAGTAACTTCTTTCATCCCTACCCCATCAGTTTGAATGTGCTAATAGGCCTTATTAGTATCGAGACGCGGAGAGTGGAAGAATAATATCATTGATATACAATTTACAACTTAATTAACTCTAAAACCGACACTAGCACCCATTGTTCATATCATCAATGTATAAGTGGAAGAAATATTATTCCCTAATTTGATAACTGATGTATCTTTCGATTGAATTGGGAGACGAATACTTAGTTAAATAGGCAGACGCACTATAGACTAAACAAAAATGTAGGTCTGTAAAAAGAACGGAGGGGCTAAATAAACAGGGTGAGATGATTATGCGGTGGTGACGGTTATGTTACGAAATATGGTAACTCCCCGCTTTCTCATTTACTATGTGTCAACAGGCTAGCTACAACTTAATTTGAAATTCTCGGCAAGTGGGGTGGTTTAGTAAAGATATTTAAGCTAGGTTTGTAAGGAGTACAGACTCAAGAAAATTAACTATCTATGTATTCGAATTATCCAATTATTTCTTTCTAAAATCAAAGTAAATGTTACATTTTACCATTGATTTGAATAGGAAGGTCTTGCAGATTCATGGTAGCTTGACTTATAAATTTTTAGATTACCCAATGGCGAAATAGCAAAATACTACTATATATATGTATATTAAAATTTAAATTGATTTGTCTGTCTGAGATTAGGAATGCACGATATCTACAGCATCTACAAGCTCGAATATTTAATTTTTGATAGTTTTTTAGATTTATTAAAAACTGGGTCAAAATAAGGAATAAAATAAGATTTTTTTCCTCTATGTTTGATGCAAATAAAAGTATTTCTCAGTGTAACCACGCAACGCCAGGTATTTCTGCTAGTATTACATATTATAATGATTACTTCATTTAAGATTCTATATATGGACTGGCGAACCTCTTTGAAAGCGCATGCTCGATATATCTATTACAATCGATTAAATTATTTTGTGTTCCAATGGTATTTTGAGAAGCAAAAAGGACAATAGAATTTTTCATTATTAATTTAAAATATCATTGTAACTTATTTTAAACAATAATTTCTATATCAGTATCCTTAGAAATATATAAAGTTGAAAACACAATAGTTGAGACGTTTTTTAGAAAACCTATTGAGGGGATGTTTCTAAAATTGTATCAATAGGCAAGTTTTTGAAATGATTTGCTTTAAAACTAGTATTTGATAAAATATTAATTTAATCCCTTTATTATGGTAAATTACTATAATTATAAATTTGTGATGAATTAAATGTTTTTATTTTACTTGGCTGAGCAACAATGCAAAGAAAAAATATTATTCTCGCGTATCAGGCAGCCTTGATTTCTAGACCCTACGCAAGTACCTGAGAATTATAGTGATTAGTATTTATATACATTAGACTGACGTATCCGGCTTTGTCCTGAAGAATTAGTTAAGGTGAAAATAATAAAACTGTTAAAGAGGTCAAAAATGATCAAAAATAAATCTTGTGAATAAATTCAAACATAAGGGTAAGTATAAACTATATCAAGTGCAAAAGGATTTAAAGGCTAAAAAAACGGTTAAAATTGGCGATAAGAGTAAAATGTATATTCATTTAGGGTAAAATGGATAAAAAGAACTAAAAAGTACAAAAGATATAAGAAAGGGTCTAAAGTATAATATGTAATCAATTATTTCAGCATTTTATTTAACACTTGTAAGTTACCTTTTATAAACCCGGCTTTACCTTTTTGCCCTTTACGCACATTTTGCCCTTTTCACCCTTTTGATTCATTTTCCTTCCTTCTATCATCTCCCAACTTTTTGCCCTTTTTGCACTTTTAACATTTTTGCTCTTTATTCCTTTATAGCCTTTTTTTACGCCTTTTCTCTTTCAACCCTTTTTTACATTTTTTACCCCTTTTTAATAGCTCTTTTAATACTTTAGAAGAAGTGATTGACTAAAATAATTTCTAAAGACGATTTTTGCATTTTTCACACTTTTTTACATGAAGTATCCGGCTTTGCCAAGGAAAATATTTTAGGATAGTAACTTAGAAACAATGTACAAAAGGATAAAAAGATTGAAAACTAAATCTAATAAAAAAAATATTTGAGGTTATTTGAAAAAAGAGTATTAAACGGATAAAAAATTAATAAGTAAAAAGAAAAAAGAAAATGTATTATTAAATAAAATAGGTATAAAGATTATTAGGGGTTAAATTCACACAGATTAGTATCATTATATAATAGTTCTATAAATTTTGAGTTTTTCCATTTCCAGGTTTAGAATTTAAAGTTCGATATGATCAGACGTAATTCGGCTCTCTGGGAATATCTATTGATTTATATGTTAAACTTCTACTTTATATCACACCAATAATTATTTCTTTATTACACTAATGTCCCTTAATTTTCTTCCATAGAGTGTTGACACAATACTAGAGTGATGTCTGAGGGAAAATCAGGATCATCAACTTCCTGGTTATTGTGAATTGAATGAGAGTGAGGATCTTTAAAGCTGATAATTTTTAGAGCATGGCACATTGCTACATAGAGTTCAAACAACCAGTTGGAAAAAACATTCGGTTCCATTTGCGCGATTCCAGTTTTCCTGAAACCTCTCACCGTTGTTTTCACACTTTCAGCTCTCATAAAGAAGTATACGTAAAGTTTTCCCAATTCTTTAATCGTTAACTACGCGTCCTGAATGTGACCGTAAACATTTTTTTGTCTAATGTGCTGTGACAAAGAAAACACTCTTCTTTAATTATAAATAATTAGAGTAAAAAAATATATATTATTTCTCTTTTTCTGTTGATGTACATACAGTTGTGCCAAAATTGTATTTATTTATTTTCACTTCCCAAACAAAATAACTTTGAGCTTTCTTTAACATGGTAAAACTAAACAAGATGATTAGAATTTTAAAATATACATATATTTTGGTCTTGCGATTCATTAAAGTATTTCTCTTTGCCATTTCCTTTAACTCATTCTCTCATCCATTCGTCACTATTCTAGCAATTCCTAGTTATAAATTTTATCACCTCTTTGGTAAGTTGTTTTGTGTTTGTTTATTTATTGTTTTGAAGAATTGAAGGGGACGATTAGTTGTTGTTTGGCTGTTTATCTTTGGCGTCGGTTTTAAAATGGTAATAAAGCTGGGATGTTTAGGTTCCCAAACAAGAGACAAAAAAAGACACTGTGCTGCAAGTTATTAAAATTTTGAACTATAAACTTTTTACATAATATTGTAAAATTTAGCTTGGAAAGGAAGTAAGAAGTTTATGCATATCTTTAATCAAATATAAAGATATGTAGCTTTCAACTACAGAATGGCTATGGTGAGAATTTTCCTTTTTTTTTTTTGTTTGTTTTCTACCATTTTAATCAGTCACTTAGTGACTATTTCTTAAGATAACTTACCAAAAAGAGAATGTAACTATGAAAAGTAAGGCTACTTATTAATTTTAATTGAAATTATAGTATAGTAATCAATACCTTGTTAACAAAACAAAGTTTATACATATTAATATAAAATTTACAAACACCAAATTTTAACTTTTTTCAAGAAAATTATGCTACCTTAGATATGTAAATTAACGGAGCTCCATAGGAGGATTTGATATGACTAAAATTCAGAATACATAAATAACCAAACAAATAACTTAATTATTTTTTATTTCATTACTATTAAATTTTGTTACATTACAATAGTATATAAAATAAGGTGTAAGTGCATTTCTTATGTGTTTTACCCCAAGCTTTATCAACCAGCTTCTTGTTGTTTCATGTAATATTGCTACGGCAACCAGACGGGCAAAGAGAAGGTATTTCCTAATCATGTGTTTAAACCCAACGGTCCTGAGATAAGATCTCTCTTGCAACAGAGCTAAATAAAATATATATTTTTATATACAACCCTAGGAGGACCACGACAAACTAAAATATTTTACACACTGCATAATATTGATTCAAACGTGCCATGAAGGACACGTAAAATGGCCTGAGTCTATGTGTGTAATTAGGTGGGAAACAAAGAAGAACAGCATTATTTCTAGTAGCCATTTCCAGTAGCTCAAGTGTGTGTAGCATGCCCATCCAACAATAGTAAACGGTGACCTGGTCTAGTAGTAAGGTGTCAAACTTCTGTGCTGGAAGTCAGGAGCTAAATCCTCGGTCCCGTCACAGAATTATATGATTGACAAACACTTCCTTCTCCTTTGACAAACGTGTATTAATCACAACTTGTGAATGTTTGGAATGCCAGGACTCATCGGTGGTTCGGATTCCATGTTAAACTGTAAGATTTCATTTCATCTCACAATCACCCTACCATTACACATTAGTGTATGTGGGTGTAATCCAACGATTAGTAGTAATAATAATAATACTAATAATAAATAATAATAATATATTAATAATAATAATATATTAATATATATAATAATAATAATAATATAATAATACTAATAATAATATTAATAATAATAAATAGGGATTGTCTTCTTTTAGCTTGGAAAACTCGATGAATCACTAGAACAACTTTTAAATATCCTTCTTTATCCATTCATTCAAATAGGATTCCTCGTGGTGTAGAACTCTTTATTTTCTCCTGCCCTAGATAAAACAAATATCGTAGGCATAAAGTTCCCTGAAGATCCACACATATCTCCCAGTAACTAACACACATCTCTCCACTGAAACTAAAGCGCTGACTGGCCTTTTCCCTCAAAGTCATAGAACTTCAGATGTTGTTTATTGAGTACTGAAGTGATACCTGTTTCGTCCACAATGTAAATGCTCTCTGGAGTGAAATTGTATGTATTTGTCATAGAAGAATGTCAGCAAATTAAAAATATGGTTCCACCACAGCATGGTTAAAGCCTATCACACGACAATAGAAGTGGGTTCATGAGATCAAAGCCATGGCTACGAATGTCTCTTCAGAAAGGCCATGCTTAACCTGCCATATGTTTGATCATGTAAAGTTACTAACAATCATATTTCATTCTGCTAAATCAAATGCAAGCCCATGTAGCTTGTGGAGTGTTGGACCAAACTTTCTACTTTCGATTTGCAGTGCATGTACAACGAGATTTTGTTCCTGCTGTCGTGTAAACACCTGCCTCTTACACATTCCAACCCCCTCCCTCGATTACCAGCAAAAATTGTATATGCTCATGCTATATTTTTTTGAGCCTATCTCTACTAGAAGCATCAACAGATCCAAAGTCAATTCTTGATTTCTTGACTCTTTATTTAATATATATTGCAGGATATAAAATTGTTTATAAACTTTTAAATAATCCATATTCCCTTTCAAGACCTCTTAAACAGCACCACTCATGCTCTCTTCAGACCACAGTTGCTGTTGTGTTTTTCTTTATATATTTCTTTGTGAGAGGCATGTTAGCACCCCGGCCTATAGTAGAACATCTTTATCATAACTTATGTCCACATGAAATAAGTTATTTTGAATTTCAAGGTTGGATAATATTCTACAAAAACCTTTAATAAGTTAGAATGGATATATTATTCTTATTGATAAAATAATAGCAAAGTATATATGAGTTTATTAAACAGAATAACTATCCTGTTTTATTCAACTCTGTTTTATTGAAATTAGCATAGCGTGCTAAAAATTTAGCTAGTTACTAAAACTAAAGCTATCTCATAACGTAGATAAAAAGATGTACTTATTCAATAATAAGTATCTACTAGAATGGAATTATAGTTCAGAATATCTATGAAGAAACAAATATTCCAATAAAACTGCAGTGAAAACAACAAAAACGCCATTTTTCTTCGCGTTAACACAAACAAAGCTCTTTTTCTTGTGACTTTCACACCTGACTAAGTCTCACCAGGCCTACACCATATGATGAGAAGATCGCTGCACTTCCTAGTGGGATTCTACCAGTGACTCTTTTTCTTGCCACCCATTAAGGCAAACATTCCATATATATGTATGTATATATATAAACTATTGATTATATATGTATATATATAAACATATTAATGTATATATGTATATATATAAACATATTAATGTATATATGTATGTATATATATATATATATATATATATATTTATATATATAAAAATATATATAAATGGAACTTCCATAAATGACTTTACGAACAATTGTAAACTTTCAAGAAATGATTTCCTTCATTTGATCCCTATTCTTGGATCTTGAACGACTTGATTATGAATTTATTCACTTTTTATTATTTCATAATACAAAAATAAAACATCACTCAATTTTTTTTTTTTCATGTGTGGACAATTAAAATTCTGGTTCTCCTATATAATGCACATCCATTAACCAAAATTACATAATAATTAATTATTAGGTAATAAATATAAATTTGGAATTATGCATTCTGAGAATAGTGAAGAGCTCTTAAAAATTAAATATAATAAATTTTAATCATAATTAACGATAAGTAATCAAAACATACAAAACAAATATGTCAACAATACTAACCATGCACAAAGTTGACAATAAGCTGCGAGGAGAGCCTCCCTCGTCTTGGCCAAGACCCTTAGTCATTGTTATAACAATCATATTGATAAACTAACTGTAGTAAGACGCGGTGCTAATTATAATAATAATAAACTAATTAAGCTCTTAAAAAAACAACAAACTATTAGATAATCCCCTGTTAGAGAAGCGTGTATAGTAGAGATGACATATTCCGTCTTATGGTGGTTCCAGCAGGTTTACGGTACATGGTATGTGGAATAATAATACAATATATAAAATATCCATATTCCAGGTTATTTTCAATGTTTGAAAAAAGTGCCTATATCGGACATTTTTAATTGTTTGAGTAATACCATAGATCATCATTGTTCATAAGAAAGAATTCCCTGGAAAACATGGCTTCTAGCGTTAATGATATAAGTATTTACCTTATACGGCTAATACCTGGTACATAGGTGAAAATTACTGGGACAACATTAAATAAGATTAAGTTTTTCTCTATTTTTGTTATGATTGGGGGGGGGGAAGGTAGGTGGTAGACTTGTAAACGAAGTTTGCCCAGGAGACCACGTCTGCTAAGAACAGCATTAATGTATTGCATTTGTTCACACTTATTAGTGCTGCTTGTGAAAGTAGTTTTTATATACAGGATCTTCGGAAAATCATAGCTCAAAATTCATATATTGCTTGTTTGAACCATCAGTAATACAATTCCCTATACACTTATATCTGAAAACTATGCTAATACAATTAAATTGTGTTCAGCTTTTCACTGTACAGCGCCAGGAATGCTTTTCAAACACGCGTGTACAACAAGTTGCATATGAGTTAGGTACGTGGCACTGCTCATGTAATAATTGGAAGCACTTTCTGTGATGTATGACCGTTAATGATGACCCCCAGAACATATTCCCTTTCTATATGGATAGTGTGTTGCTTGCTATTAAATGTGATATGTTCTGTTGCCGTATTCCAAAGTGTCGAAGTGTGTAGTGCCGCACAGACATGAGCGTTGTGCGATATTAACCGTGGTCATAGGTATGGAATTTAAAAGATAGAAGCCTCTACGCACAAACATGTGTAATTTTAAGTCAGAAATTTGAAATTTGGATTGGATTTTTAAAATGAATTAAAAATTGGACCGTTAGAAATAAAATGATTGTTTTGATCTGTATTTTTGAAGTAAAAAGAGCGTTGCCTGGGGTAACCATAAAATCCATTGGGTGTTTACCCAGGGCAACGCTATGTACTTCTGCTAATGTTAAATAAAACCAAAATCTAGACCATTCACCTAACACAAAGGTCTGTTATGAAGAAATATAACGTTTGTTCTCACATTGTTTCCGTCGTGGGAGTTTTATTGTCACAGATGCTAATACCACCTACAACAAACAGATGTAACATATGTAACATATGTAACATATGTAACAATATTATTTTGTGACAGTGGTGAGGATTGGCCTTTTGAAAGCGTGACCAAATGATGTCCTATTTTCATTAAAAGGGTCTTACTTATCTGATTATTAGAAAACTTTACCATACAGATTTTCACTTATTCGTACGTCAACACATGTGATTTTCAGTGGCTCCTTTTCATAGATATTAACTATATCTATAAAAATAATATTTATAAAATGTATTTTTGCTTTGCTGAAATTTGGGGGTTTTTTTAAAAATTAAAAAGAAAGATCACTCGCTTTTCGTAAAAGGGGAAGGGAAAAACCCATTTGATTTAAACCCACCCCAAGTGCACTAGATTTTAAAAACAAGCCTCGACTCCGTGTTTTTCAAAAAAACTTATCCAACACGGGGAATTGATTTTTGAAAAAGTGGCCACTCGATCGAGCAAACACTGACTTATTACAATAGGGAACGCATATCTTTCCATTTCAAATATATCATCCAACGCGATACGCCCAAAAAATTATTTTAAGTGATGGCGATTTTCCTTTTGTAATAAGTTGTTTTTAAATTTTTCGAAAAATTTCATAAAAGTACAAGTTAAAGTTTTTTTAAAAAAACAATATTTTTAAATTTGTAATTATTTTTTTAGAAATTACCTGTAAAAACAAATTAGGATTTGGAAAAAAAAAGGGACAAATGTTGTGCTTTGGAAAAGAAATTTTAAATTTCCCGTTTTCAAATCAAAAATGGAGTTTTTTTTGAAAAAACATGTTGGTTGAGTGAGAAAAAAATTTAAAAATTTGCTAATATCTGTGTTGGTTGTGGGGTTTTAATGTAGGGAAAAAAAATTTCCCTGGGGGTTTACTTCAATATCGAATTTAATATATTGAGGAAGGATAATTAAAATTTTGGGGTAATATCTGTGGGGGGTTGTGTAGTTATGAGGGGAAAAAAAATTTTTGGGTGGAGGTCCCTCAAGTTTCGAAATGGGAAAAGGAATATGTTAGGTAAAGGGAAAAAAATAAATATTTTGGGTTTTGAAAGGGTTTGTTTGTTGGGTGAGTTATTTAGACTAAAATTTGGGGGGGAAAGGAAACATCAATATCAAAAAAATAATCCCAAAATAAAAAATTAACTTTAAAAAAGCACCCCACATTGGGTTCGCGGTTTTTTGAAGAAAGTTTTTTTGGGGTTTTACATAGGGGTCACGGCATTTTTTAAAAAAAAACCCCTACGGGAAACCACTGTACAAAAAAATTCTTTTTCCCGGTTTGCTTCGTGGAATTTTGGGGGGGAAAAAAGGAAGGGGAAAGGGTTGGTTTTTTGCTTTGAAAAAAACCATTTGGGTTCGGGAATTCGGGGGACCCCCCTTGGGGGCCGGTTTTGGAGGCCCCTTGGGAGTTTTGTTTGGATTTTTCCCCCGGTGTTTCAACTTGCAATTTTGGGAGTTTTCCTGCCATAGTTTGTGAAATTTAGAAACCCCGGACATTATGTTCTAAAAAAAAATTTTAAAAATTTCCCCAAAAATTTTATTGTTTTAAATTTAAAATGTTTTGGAAAGTTTCAAAAATTTTTTGAAAATTCGGGTTTTTTCAATAAGTTCCCCCAAAACAAAAATATTATAAAATTTTTTTTTTTTTTTAAAACTTGTTGAAAAAGACACCTGCCCCCGGTAATTTAGCCCGGGGCCCTTTTTTTGGGGTTTAGGGAAAACAAATATAATTCCCAAATGGGGCAAGCCGGTTTTCCTTCTGTGTTTCAGCTTTTCTCCACTGGTATTTATTATTATTATTTATATTATTATTTTTAGCCCCGCGTCTTACCCCCGTTTTTTTATTCTCACTTAAGCTAATTGTAAATGGTAGGGGAAATTGTTATAGGGAAATTTTAGGACCTAATTTTAAACGGGGAATTTGAACCACGGGGGGGGAAGGTGGTTTTTCCCACATTAAACAATTTGTCTTTTAAAATCCACTTTTTTCAAAAGGTAAAGGGAAAAAGGGTTTGTTATTCAGATAACTCTGTGCCGGGATTAGGATTAAACCCCCAGGCCCGTAGCACGAAGTCGGGAACATTTTTAACCTAGACCAGGGGGTTTTATCTTCACTCATATTTTAAATATGGTCTGTGAGGGACTTTGTTGAATCGAAAAGCAACATATTAGCGACAAATATTTAATGGGGACGATCATCTTGGGGTCATTTTGACATTTGTGGGGACGGGTTTTTTTCCCTATTATGCAATAAAAGTTTTTTAATTTTAACGTGAAATTAAATAAAATATCCACTAAAAAATTTAAAACTTCCCCCTTGGGACTGTTTTAAAATTTTATGATTGAGAAGTGACGGCTGAAACAAATAAATTCCCGGTTACCCTTAAATTAGTTTTTGGTTGCGCACAAAAGTTAAAGATCTTGGTTCGATTTCTGTGGGGGGAAAAATTTTTTCATCAAAATTTTAAAATTAAATTGGAAATCTGTGGCCCCTTAAAAGGGGGGAAACACTAAAGTAATTTTAAGGATTTTCAGTTTCTGTTCCCCTTGTGGGTTAAAAACCCCGGGGAAATGTCTGTGGTGGTTTTAAAGTTCCGGCAGCTCTAAAAAATTTCCCTTAAAACACCAAAGCACTTACAAACCCCAAAAGGAGCGGGAAAATCAACATCTCAATAAAGCTCATTTTTGAAATATTTTTGTATTTAACTAGCCCAATCGTAGTATAAGCTTTCACGAAATAATCAATACAGTTATGTTCTATTTTATTTCTTTCCAAGGAAAAGAAAACGAATTATTGAGTCGTTTTTTAGGGTATTTTTTTTTTGGAGTTTCGTAGAACAAATGTTTGATTTATTTTAACTTTAAAAAAATACACATATAATTTTTTTAAAAATAGGGATTCAAAAAAATATACCCCAGCAATTTAGTAACTTAAAATAATAAAAAATATAATTTTTTTGACATTTAGACCCGAATTTTATATAGATTAGTCAAATTGTAATTTTAAAAAACAACACTTTTTTTTAATTTAGGTTTTTTCTAGAAATTTTTTTAGTCAAAAATTTTTTTTCTTTTATTTAAAACGGCCCAATAAAAAAAATTTTTAAAATATTATCTTAGCACGTATCGGTAGTCCGGAGAATAGCCCCAGGTCGTTTAGGTTAGTTCCCGGGGTTTGAGTTGTTTTGGGTTAAAACCCCGGACGCGTGTTTGAGAGTTTTTAAGTATAAAATTTTTCCCCCTAACTTTCCCCTTTCCCTTTTAAAATTTGCTTATAAAATTTCCCCGGTGTGGAAAGAAATTACAAAAATTTAAGTTAGTTTAAAGCACCCCAACTTATTGAAAGGGAAACTACAAAATGTGCGCTGGGAAGTTTGAAAGTTTTTTAAACCCCTTTCAGGTTACACACATTTTAAATTAAAAAGGGAAGTCCTTTTAAAAATATAAAATTTTTTAAAATTAAAAGAAACCCCAAAAAATTAAAAGAAAAATAAATGGTTTTACAATAATTTAAAGGTATGCATATTTTTTTTAAAAAAAAAAAAAGGGGTTGGGAAAATTTGGACTGTGGCTACAAGGGCCGTGTAGTCGCCAGGCCACAGATAGAAGTTTTTTTATAAAGAGAAAAATTAAAAAAATTTAGTAAAAAAAATTTGGTAGAACAAAAGTCCCTTAAACTTTTATCAGTTTGCTTGAGGGGGCCCTTTAAAAATTACTACCCGGGTTTAAACATTTAATAAAAAAGCTGTTGATAAAGCAGTTTGTGGCAAAGAAACGGGTTTTCAAAAAAAAATACTATGGCTGGTAAAAATTCCTTTTGGTACTCCCAGGTCTCCAATAGTACATAAAATTCAAATCAGAAGTGGCATCAAGAAAAAAAAACCAAACAATTCGAATCGACCCAAAAAGGAAAAAAGTAAATAATTTACTTCCGCAAAACCCACTATTTTCTAGTGCAGTTCCCGGGTTGCGCCCCGAAACTAAAATTTGCACGGGAAGCGTGAAAATTAAACAACCCGAAATAGTGGTTTTGTTTAAACTGAATTGTTTTAAAGAAGAACAAATAATGAAAACCCTGGGGAAACCCCATAATAATTGAACTGTTGCTCATGACGTAAAAGGGTTTTTGTCCTGCCCAAATTTTGATTAAAAACCAGATAAGAGGAACTTGTGGAAGTTTAAAAGTTTTTAAAACTAAGACTTTAATAACTTTCTACCCCAAAAGAGGCTAATAATGTAAAAATTAAAAGTTATATTTAAAAATTTATATTTTAAAATTTTAATATTTCTACAAAATAAACAAAAATTATTTGAAAAACAACCCAATAGGCCCGTCCCCACTCGGGAAAGCCACTATATTTTTTAAATTTTTAAAGTTTTTGTTTTAAAGCAAAGTCCAAAACTTGACGTTGATTAACTGTCGACTAGACATTTTATTAATTCAAAAGACTTTTTTCCAAAAACCCAAAAAGGGGGTGAAAATGGTTATTGTTTATCTTTATAACAAAATTAGTTCAAGACAAAAGGGAATCGTCTATTATTTTACAATACTCAAAAAAACCGGGGTTTTGTGGTTCCATCCGTAGCTGCGGTTCCCCCCACGACCTTGTCTTTTTGGGGGAAAGTTAAAAATGCGTCATTCTGTCCTACGGTTGCGGTTATCTGACGCCTCAGTTTTCAGGGTTTGGGACGTTATGATTCAAAGAGTTTCCTTCAATGCGGGGAAAATACAGTGAAGGGGATCAAATGGGGACCCCCCAAAGTGGGCCCCTTATATAGATAAAATAAAAAAAGGCGGAAAAGGACGATAAACATGAGACCATAAAAATTGGGGGGGGCGGCAAAGGGTAGAGAAAAAGGAGAGATGGAGAAAAAATTTTAACAAGAAAGAATCATTTGGGGGGGAAAGGGAAAAAGAAAATTTTTCCCTTGGGTTTACCCAGGGTGTTGAAACGTTATTGAATAGGGGCCCCTTCGTTTTTTGCCCCAATTATGTTGTTTTGTTTTTTTATTTCCCCGATGGACCCCAAATTTTTGAAGAATTATAATTAATAAAAAATTATCATTTTGACATGTTTTTTATTTCTGTTCTGTTTTTTTTAAAATTAAAAAATGATAATTTTTGTTAAAATAAAAACGCGGCCTATTTTTTATGAGCGGGGGACAGGTGTTGCTGGACGCCAAGTAATTTTGTCAGTTCGGGGACCCCCCAATTTCCTTTCGTTGAAACCATTCTTTGTATAAAATCCCTTTGGGTAATGGAAGTTTTTGAGAGGGTTTTATTTTAGAAAAAAAAAAAAATAAAAGAAAAAAAACACCCTCGGTTTACTGGGAAAGCTTCGAGACCCCCGGAAAAAGGACTCAAGAAAATTTTAAAATTCTTTGGGCCCCTTCGAGAAGGGAAGTTATTTTTTGGGAAATATATTTTTTGTAAAACTGACTTGGGGGGGTTGTCACGTGCGGGGGACGCCCACTTTTTCAGGGGGCCTTTTCCCTTCTTAGAAAAGGGAAAGTGTTTTAAGGCCATTTAAAAAATTTCCCAAAATTTTAAAATGAAATAGATAGTTTATAAAATTTTAAACGATATTATTGTCAATTTTTTTTCACTACTTTTCAGGGGCAAATCAATTACATTACAATCCCCCCAAAGTGTATTAAAAGTAGGACCTAGTCGTTATTCTTTTTGATACGCTTTGCAAAAAAAATAAAAGACGAGAAAAGACGACATGATCATTTTTCGCACACCCTGTTTAAATTTTAAATAATAACAATATTTTGAAACATCCTGTAAAAAAATTCAAAAATTGGATAAATTCCAATAATTGGGACCCTGTATAAGTTGTTTTGAAATTTTAAAAATATTTGGAAGGGGTGTTCCCCGACTTTTAAGTTTACACGAAGGGGTTTTTTATATAATTGAATTTTATTTAAATCAAAAATTAAAATTTTAAAATTTTAAATTTAAAAATGTTAAAATTTTGACAAATAAAAATTATAAAGATAAAAAATTTTTAAAAGTTTAATTTTAATTAATTAAAATTTAAAGAATCAAAGGGTTTATTATATAAAAAAATTTGGTTTTTTTTATTAAAGATTTTTTTTTAAATTATTATTTAATCAAATTTTTTTTATTTTTTAAAAAAAAATTAAAAAAAAAACAAAATTCGTTGCTTTAACGCCCTTAAGTTTGATTAAAAAAAACTTTTAAAACTTTTAAAAAAAAAAAGGGAAATTTTAAATTTGGGTCACTAATCAAAGTGTTTTTTTAATCTTTTAAAATTGGGTTTAAAACATTTCGTTCACTTTTTTTTTAAATTTGATCCTTCACGGATCCATTTTAAAAATTATTAGAAATTTTTAATGATGATTTTCACGGTTTCCATTTTACTATTATTATTATTTGAAAATTTTTAAAAAAACACTCTTAATGCTCCCACATACTTTTAAAAAAAACCTGGGGCCCCAAATTTCCCCGTATATGGGGCCAATATTTAAAAATTTACTTTTACAAAATTTAATTAGTTTAAAAAACAAAAAAAAAAAAATTCACAAAATAAACCCAATTATTTAAAAAAAAAATTTTTTTAAACTTTTTTTCGGACAGAGAAAGGATAAAAACAAAATATTGAATCCCCTTTTCCCAAAAAATCTTTATTTATCAGAATACCAAACCCTAAAAAAAAATTTAAAATACTTGAAATATTAGACGATAATTTGGATAATAAAATTTTTTAAAATTTTTTTTTCCCCCCTTTCAAAATTGAAAAAGGGAATTTTAATTAGTAAAAAAAATTTTCCCAACTGCTCTCTTCTCTTTAAAAAAAACCCTTTTTAAATGTTCCCCTTTTGGGTCTTGGGCTTTTAAAAAAAAATTAAAATTTATAAAAAATTTTGTTTTTACTAGCCAAATTGGGTTTAAAAACACCCTAATTACCCTTTTCATTATTTTGTTAATACTCATTATTTCATCAGTAATCACAAAATACCCTTTTAAACTTCTTTTTAATCTCCTAAATTATTTTAAAAACCCTTTTTAAATTCCAAAACAAAACCTTGGATTTTTATGCATTTTTAATTTAGTGGAAAGCTTAGGCCTTTGCCTCATTTATTTTTAACTGATCTTTGTTGCGTTGTGCTAACTCTATGTTTGTAAATTCCGGGCTACCTGAACTTTGGTGTTTCCGTTTGCCCTTCCCCACTTAAAAAAAAAAATTTTAATTTTTTCCCCCCCGGGCCCTTAAATAACCTAAATTTTTCCCCCCCTCACCCCCCCCCAATTCCCCCTCAACGTGTAGATCCCCCCCCCCCTGGGGCCCCCCCAACCCCCCCCTTTTAAATCAAAAAAAAAAAAAAAAAAAAAGGAGAAAAAAAATTATCTTTAAAGATCAGGGCTTGCCCATAGCTAAGAAAATTTCCAAAAAAAAAATTTTAATTCCACTTCCTAAATTAAAATTATCTCCAAAAACCCCCTTAAACCCAAAAAAGACCTCATAAAACCCCCACTATCTAAAAAAAAAAAAAGCTTTAAAACAAGACATACGGGCCCTCTTTTTTTCCACTCCCCTTAAAACATACGGGTAATGGGCACTAAACGTGCATATCTAAAAAATTTTCTAGTTATCTTAGCTTTACTTTAGCTTATTAGCCTACTCTGGGGATTTCTTTAATATAGAATCAAAAACGTTGAATTTAATTGCCTTTTAAATTTTTAAAAAATTAAATAACCCCCCCCAAAAATATTAAAAATCCTTATCGGGATTAAAAAAAAAATTTTGCTTCATTGACTGAAATAATTATTTTATTAGTTTTCCAAAGTTTTTGTCTTTTAAATTTAAAAAAAAATTTCCCAAAACTTTTTTTTTAAAATTAAAATTATAAAATTTTTTTTAAACTCAAAATTGCCTGTTAGCCCCTTTTTTTATCTCAAATTATTATTTAAAAACAATAGTTTCCCAATTAAAAAAAAAAAGGCCCCTTTTTGGGAATTTTTTTTTTCCCCCCTAATCTCTCCTCGCTTTTTTACAGGTTTTCACGCCCCCTCCAGCTGAAAAAACTTACCCCAAGCCCTACCAAACCCTTCTATCCGATGTTATCCCTTAAATGCTTCTAAGGGCCCTTGCCCCCCCCTTATCTGTTCCCCTATTTTGATTTATACAATTTCAAAAAATTATGCAAAGAAAAATTTGTTATTAATCTAAATTGAAAAGAATTTATTTTTTTATCCCTTATAGATTTTTAAAATTTTTGTACGGGTTTGACTCAAGTAAAAAGAAATATTATTATTTTCTCTTCAAGAAAACGGGTCATTGTTACTTCCTCTCTTCTTTTGAACAATATATGTTTATTTTTTTTCTTTTTTTGGGGGGTTGAAAAATAAAAAAAGGTTTTTCGACAATTTTTTTTTTAAGGGCTTTAAAATTTTAACAAAAAAAAACCCTTTTAAACCTTTTTCAAAAAAAAAAGGTTTGGGTCGTTTCCCCGTAGTTATGGTCAAAAAAAGGGTTTTTTTCTAATTTATTTATGTAAAAATTTTTATGCTTTTAACATTTCTACATTTAAATTAATTAACTTGTCTTGTGTGTTTTTAGTTTTAAAGTGTGGAATGAAAATAGATGACCCCCCAACCTGTTTTAAGTGCGACAGGAATAAAATGAAGTTTGGGAAATTTTTACAACCCTCTAAATTTTTTTAAAAAAGAAGGATTAAATTCCTTTTCAGAAACAAAAAGTTTGTTCACTTTTGTAGTTGCTTCTTTACTGGCTTTTTTTTACAATTTCTATTTTGAGGTGTTTTCACCCCCCTTTACTAATTTTCAAAATATACGCAGTTTATGTGTTATAGAATTGGTGTTACTTTTTAAACTTACATCTCTTTTTTAAACTTTTTTTTCCTAGGTTTTAAATAATTATAGTTACCCTTATTTTCTTTTTTAAAAATTTAAATTTTTTATTTTAAACTTTATGTTTTTTTTACTTTTTATTTAATCCAAAATTTTTAAAGTTTTTTTTAATTCCCTCCTGGTTCAAATTTTTTTGTGAGTCGTTTCTTTTTAAATTTTGTTTGCCCCTGGGAAGGGTGGCCCCAAAACCCAAAATTTGGAGGTTGTGTATTGTTGGGTTTGTGAATCGGGGGTTACCTGTATTGTTATTTCAAATTAATTTGTCGATCACTCGAAATTATTTGCCTCGGAGGCCCTTTGGGTTTTCCTCTTGCGAAAATTTTATTCTAGGATGTGGTTTTTTTTCTTTTTTGGGCTCTGGTATTGGATAATTATTTTGATATCCTGCCTATTTTTGTCCAATTTAATTTTTTTTAAATTTGGGGGGTTTTTTGTTGCCTAGGGTATCAATATTATTTGTTTTTTCTGATCATTGATTTCTTTGTTTTTGATATCTATGGGCAAATCCCTTTTAAAAATCTCTCTACTTCTTTGATGTTCTGTTTATTTAGCTAATGAAAACGTTTTTGTACTGGATTTGGGAAAATTGATTCATTAGAAAAACCTTTTCAATCTACCTCTACTACTGGATATCGAAAATTTACTCGCTTGTGTCACAAATTTATTGAAATTTTCCCACTCTTTAGTACCACCCTTGTCTTTTTTTTTTTCCATTAAAAAATTAATTTTTAAAAAATTTCATCCTTGATATTTTGAGCCCCAATTTTTTTCCCAAAAAATTTTTCCCCTCCCTCCCGTAATGTCCCCCATTCATCTTTTTTACTATCTGCCCAGGTTTTCGCCTCATTTTTCTAGGCCCTGAAAAAAAAATATCTCTATTTTGATTTTTTTCTTTTTATTCTTTCTCCTTTAAATACTTTTTTTCTACTTTTTTTTATGGGGGGTACTGCGGAGAAAATTTCCTCTTTTTCCCTTTTAAATTTTTGGGAAAAATTATGTCTAATGACGTTTCCCTCTTAGCCCCTTTAGAAATAGGTTGGTAGTACGTGTAATTTAACTAGTTTCCCCCTAGTTTTTTGTTTGTTTTTTAAACCACAAAATCGGAAAGTTTTTTTCTAGTTTTTTACTGCCTTATTAAGGGATCCCATCTATTTTTCTTTAATTAAAATTTTTTCTTGTTTTGCTGAGAATAAGTAGGATTTTTACCTCATTTTTTTCCTTTTCATTGTGTTTCCCAAAAGGTCCAGATTCCCAACTTTAAATTCTATTTTTTTTAACCCTTTAACTGTTTTGTTTTTTGGGTTTTCTATTTTATTTTTATTGGGCTAAAATCTGTTCCTTTAAAAAGGGAACTGCCCTTTTCCCTTAAAATTTTTCCCTTGTTTTTCCCAATAAAAATTCTGTTTTTTTTTTCCCGTTCATAAAACTTTTGTGTCTACCTCTTTTAAAATTGTACTCTAATTTTTGAGGGAACCGTCTCTAATTGGTCTAGTTTTTGTTTCTACATAACCAAATCTCTGTTCACAAACCCCCTTTATTTAAAACTTTTTTTTGCCCCTTAGTTCTTTTTTTGATTTTTTTCAATTTTTATTTGATTTGTTTTATTTTTGTTTAAATTGCCTGGGTATTTGATATTTTATTTGTTTAAATTCGTGTTCTTACTTGTATCTATTTCCCTTTTTTGGGTTGGGCATTATTATTTCGTGTTTAGTTTCCTGGCTACTTTTTTTTAATTTTCCTGTCTATTTTTCCTCATTACTCGTCCCATTTGCGTAATTTTTTTTCTGTTTATTTTTCTTTGAAAACATTTTCATAAGTTGTTTTTAAAATTAAACTTTAGGTTCCCCCAAATTGTTTTTTCCTTTTTCTTTTCTAGTTCTTCCTTTTATTAACATTTCTTTTTTTTTTCCTGCCCTATTCCTTTCTTTTCCCCCTCTGAAAATGACTCTTCTTGGGTCCGTTCACTTTCTTTTTTTTCCCTTTATCTGATTTTTTTAAATTTTTAAATTTGATTCCTGGGTCTAGTCTCTTTTTCTCCCTCTTCAAAAATGAAATAAGGGGCCCTTTTATTTCATTAGAATCTGCCTTTTTTTTTAATTTTTGGTTCCCCTTTTAATTTTAAACTAAAAAAATTTTTTACTTTTCCCACCCCCCAAATGCAAAAAATGATTTAAATTTAAAAATTTTTTTCAAAAATTTAAATTTTAAGATTCTGTTGAGGTTTTATTTTGTGATTTCTTCTTTAAACTTTTTCTCCCCCCCCAGTCTTTTTTGGTGTGGTTGAGGGTTTACGCTGCTTCCTGTTTTTTCTTTCCCCCGGCCTTTTTTCCTGTTTAATCTCGGTCCCCCGACGCTGTTTTCCTCTGTTTATCTTATCTCGGTCTTCGGTGTTGCCCTCTTGCTTATTCGGGGGAGGTAATTCGTCCCTGATCTCGGGGAGGTAATTCGTGCTGTATTGGGAAAGGTAATCGTTGGTATTCGGGGAGGTATTTCGTGCTGTATCTCGGGGAGGAAAATTCGTGCTGTATCTGGGGAAAAAAAATTCGTGCTGTTCTCGGGGGAAAATTCGTGCTGAAATCTCGGGGATTTTAATTCGGCTTATTCGGGGGGGGTAATTCGTGCTGAAATCTGGGAAAAAGGGTTTTATTCGTGCTGTATTGGGGAGGTATTTCGTGCTTTTAATCTCGGGGAGGTGTTTCGTGCTGTTTTCTGGGGAAAGGTTATTCGTGCTTTATTCGGGGTTTAATTCGTGCCCCCGTTGGGCCCCAAATTTGAAAAGGTTCTTAAATTTAGGGGGTCCCTTCGTTGTGCCCCAAATTATTTTGTTTGATATTTTACTGCCACGATGGCCCGGCCAAAATTGAAGTTTTATAATTAAAAACCCCTTATCTTTTTTGACTGTTTTTTATTTCTGAATTGTTTATTTAATAAAAAAATAGTTTCCTTTTTGAAATAATCGCGGCCTTTTGTATGGCGCGGAAGGTGTTGGGGAGGGCCCAAAGTGAATTTTCCCGTCATTTTCTGGACCCCAAAATGTTTTTCGTTGCACCATTTTTTTTTGTATAAAATTTCCCTTTGCCTGGATGCTTTGAGAAGGTTTTTTTAGAAAAAACAAAATACAAGACAAAAACTCTCGGCCCTTAAATAAAAGCTTCGAGAGCCGGGAAATGACTAAAAGGCTACTTTTTTAAAAATCTTTTCTTCAAAACCTTTGGGGAAGGGGAAAGGTTTTTTATTTGAAATTTTTTTATTGTCAAACTGATTTGGTGGTGTCACGTGCTTTGAGTCACTGATCAGTGGCTTTTGCCTTTTAAGAAGAAGTCTTTAAGCGCCATTTAATTTATTACTAATTTAAATGAAAAAAGGGATAGTTTATAAAATTAGGACGATATTATTGTCAATGCTTTCACTTTACTTTTCGGGGGCCCAAATAAATTTTTACATTACACTTTTTGGGGCCAAAGGTCTTTGCGCAATGTTTGGACGCATTTCTTCTCTTAAACAGTTCGTTACGAACCTGGTGGGGGCCCAATTTCAAATATTTTTTTGGGTTGCTTTACATGTGCGACAAATGTTTTATACACATCTCGAAGGGGTTTGGTAATCACAAAAGCTTTTATTTTTTAAAATATTATGTTTTAACTTTGTTTTTTAAAAATCCTTTATTTTTTTTAATAAAAATTTTTTTTAAATTTTTTTTTCCATATATTTTTTGTAAAACCCATGGCAAGCGTTTTTAAAAATTTATCTAACATCTTTCTAAGGGGAAAAAACCGCAATGCTTTTAAAAAGCTTTTCAAATTAAAAACCCATGATAATACCCGGCCCTATTCTTTGAATCTACTCCGGGATTTATCAAAAGATAAATTTTTGACCAACCCGTGTTTGCATGTAGGGGGAAAACGTAATTTTTTTTGACGCACTTCGGATTTGGACTAAAAAAAATGTAATAAGGTTAATTCTTGCCAAAATCATTAAAATTGAGTTTTTTTAACTGTAGTCCCCCAATTTATCAAATTTGGAATGCTAAAATAATGCTCCAAACCAATTAAAATTTTCCTTTCAATTTTTATTTTAAGGGTAAAATTTTTAAATTTTTATTTAAAATCTTCCTCTTACCGGGGTTTCAGAAAACCCCGGGGGCCCAACAAAGGCCCGGAATATTTTTGGGGCACCCTCAAAAATGTTTGCCCCATATTAAAATGGCTGATGGCCCGTATTGATTTTTACAACGTGTTTTTAAAAAATTTCAAAAATTTTGTTTTTAAAAAATTTTAAAAAATAATAATAATTGGGAATTTGCAAAGGGCTTCAAAATTATGATTTTTTTCAAATTTTTAAACGGGGGCAAGGGATGTTTATGGGAAAACCCCCTGGACATTAAATTACAACCTGGATGACATTTGGTTTAGTAAAAATTTGTTTACGGGAAACCCAAATGGTTTTTTGATTACCCCTAGGGGGACTCAATTTTTGTGATGTTTGTACACAGGCACCCATGGGGTGTTGAATACAACCTGGGTTAAACCCCAAATTTTTGTGTGTTTGTTTTCAGGAACCCCTTGGCTTGATAACAAACCCTGGGTGTGAGGGTTTTTTTAATAAAAAATCAAGGATTTTTAAATTTAAAACCCCTTTTTGACATCAAGTTTATGTGAAAGGTTTTGTTTACACGAAAAACCCTGGATGTTGATAACCCGCTGGTTGAATCAGCTCCCAGAACGATATTTAGTAAAACCCCCTGTATGATGCTTTTTGGGCACCTTAGGTGGGGGGCAGAAAGGGTAAGGGGAAGGGGTGGGGTATTTTTGAGGGCCTGAAAAATTTTTTAATCTAAGGGTGGTAGGAGGGGGGGGGTATTCCCCGGGGCCAAAATCCCGCTGTACTTTTCTGCGTCCAAACATTCCCTCGGTTTTTTTCCGCATTTCAGATCCCGCGTCGGAAGTGGGTCACCACCCCCAAAAACACGGGCAAAAAAAAATCAGAGGGGTTGTGGGAAAAAGGCAAGTCGGGGTTTTTGAGTACGAAACAATTAATTTCCCCCCCTGAACTAAAAATTTTTATTGTGATTCTATTTGTTAAAAAATTTATATCTTTGGGGGGAAGGGTTATGAAAGGGGGGTTGGGTTTTGGGTTCCCTATCAGTATTGTTTTAAAATTTTTTTCCAAACAGACCAAAATATGACAGGGCTTTTAAATTTTTTTTGTGTTTTTTGTTCAGTGCCCACTAGATCTACATCTATTATTTGGAAAAAACATAAATTTTTGCAGGGTTTAAAAAACTGGACCAGGTATTTTTATACTTTGGTTGATTTAGTTTTCCGAAATGAAAATATCAAAAAGGAATTTCTTGGATTTCTATTTGACTGGAGCCAAAAAAAATTTTTTAAAGATGTTTTTTTTTTTTTACCAATTTTTTTGGGTTTAGTTTTTGTTTAAAACTTTGGGATACACCCACTTACAATTTTTAAATAACCTTAGTTTTTAAAAAAAAATTTTTTGGTCTAATTTATAAAGAAGTAGAAAAATGTAAATTTTTAAAACATTTAACCATTTTGGTTACATATTCTCGGGACTTTTCGTTGATGGTGCTTTTAAAAATCGTAACTCGGTTTTTTAAAATAAAATTAAAAGAGAAAATTTAAAACAGGGGAAACACCCCCATTTTTAAAAAGTTCATAATTTTTTTAATGCATTAAAATGTTTGTATTGGTTTTAAGTCGAGGTGTAAAAATTGGGCCCGTTTGTGTTTTATCCTTTTTTTTTTTACCGTTTTAAAAGGGAATAAACATTTAAAAATTCCCCCTTTTGGTACAGATTTGTATTAAAAAATAATGTTAAATGGTAAATTTTTAAACATAATTTAAAATATAATTTTGTAATATAATTACAAGCCAATATTAACAATAATTTGCAAGGGGGAAATAAAAAGTAAATATTTTCTTTGAAATTTACAAGTTTTTTATTTTTTAAAGTGGTAAAATTTATCCCTAATTTTAAAAAAATTTCGTTTCGCTGTGTTAATGGTCTTTTGTTAAAGGTTTTTAAAATTTAAAAAGTTCTTTAAAACTTGTTTAAAAAAAAATTTTTAATTAATTTGTGGGGGTATGACTGCCCTTATTAGGGAAAATCATTTAGCTTTAACCCCAAACCACAAACAACTATGATTTTTTTTTTAACGTTGTGGCATTTTCCCTACTTCAAAAAAATTTTATTGTGTAAAATTTTTTAAAAATTTTTTCATTTTTAAGTTGGTGATGTATCCCAAAACCCTTTTGTTGGGCCTGTTTAATCAAAATTTTATGAGTAACCAAAACCCTTTTAAAATTCCTTTAAAATCGATTTTTGTTGTAAAAATCAAAACATTTACTCGTCGTTTTTATCAAAAAAGACCCGTCAAGTTAGTAAATTTTGGCTTCTTATTCCAATAGAAACATTTATCAAACTCACTAGAATGATTTTCAACTTTTTTCTTTACTTATAAAATAACATGTTTCCCGACTGGCTGACCCGATTCTTTATTGCCGAGCGCAAAATATCAAGGGGTACAAGCTGAAAAATTTTTTATGTTTTATTCATTTTTTTTATGTGGGCACCCAAATAAGAAAAAAAATTTTTTGAAAATTTCCCCCCCGGGGTCAAAAAAAGAGGATGGGTAAAATGTATGAAAGTCCTTCATTTTGAAAATTAAAAAAACAATTAAATTTTTTTTTCCGGTTTTGGACGTTAAAAAAAATAAAAAAGTGTTTCGGAATTTTGGAAATTTTTATTTAATAAAAGGGGTGAAAAAGGGGGGGAAAAATTTTTATCGGGCTTGCTTTTTTTTAACTGAGGTAAGTTTTGGTCTCAACGTAACGTAATATTTTAAAAATTTAAACTGTTTTTTTTTTTAAATAAATATAAAATATATATATTTCGTATTTGTATTAATCAACTTCCAAAGCGAGCAATGGGCCGGGGGCAAAAGCTATTTTGAAAAAGTAAAAATATTTTTTTAATTTAGTGATAAATTTTATTTTCTGACAAAAAAAACATTTTTTTTTATTTTTCCCAAGGGGCCCTTTTTTTTTTTATTTTTTTACTTTTGTTTGACAAATTGCTTCAAGTCTGTTTTGTATTGTTTGTGCGAACTTTAAACACTAGCCCAAAAACCCCCCGTTTTATTCTTCCCCTGTCCCTTTTAAAATTTATGATAGCAGGCCCCCAAATGGAGGAGAAGGCCTTTAAATAAAACCCGCGAAAGAGGTACACTGAATCCCCGTAAAAAAAACAACAAAAAAAAAACAGTTTTATTTAAAAATGAAATTTTAAATTTTTTTTTTCGCCCAAATTTAAAACATAAAATTTTTTTTTTTTTTAAATTTTTTTGGTTTGTTTTACTTAATGCAGGTTTTTAATTTATCCGCTGTTCTCTTGTTTTGGAAAATTTTCGTGTTGGGTAAGTTTTAGAAATTTTAAAAATTTAATTTTAGAATTTTCATCATTCATTTAGTGGTTTTTAAGTTTATGATATTGGAAGTATTATTATTTTAAATTTAAATAAAATTAGTAAAGATTTAAACTGGGGCCAACCCCAAAGATTTTAATATTAAAATTTTGGGTTTAATAATTTTTATTTTTTGGGGGCCCAAATTTAAAGTAAAATTAATATTAGGTACTTAAACTAATCTAACTTAACCTAACCTTTTTTTAGTAATTTCAAGGGTTTAAATTATCTAATATTGAACTGTTCAATTAGGGTTAAAAAAATTAAAAATTTTAAAAACACGATTTCCCCTTTTTTAGAAACATTATCTAAGAAAAGGCATATGATATAGGGAATAAATTTGAGTTTGGTGATGGGGGAGGCAGAAGTGGAAAGAGGAAAATGTAAAGAGAGTTAAATGCATGTACGAGGTAAAAGTATTTGTGTTTAAAATGGGGAGAGGGAAAGGGTTTTTGTGGTTCCAAATAAAAAATAGATTGAAACGGGGAGTGCCCCTTTTACCATTACTTTTTATGCTCTTGGGAAAAAAATGGGAGGAAAAAAATTAAGCCCCTGATATTTGATTATGAATTGATGGTATGTGAGGAGAAAGAAAGGAATTGCAGGAACAACTACAAAAATGGAAAATAAGGGGAAATGTAGATTAAGGGTGAAATTTTGCTTAGCAAAAAGTGGGGAAGTGAAGGTAATTTCAAGGATGAGGAAAAATCTTGATCAAAGCTATTTTTGTAGAGGGGTGGGGAACTCCCTTTCTTTTTATTTATATGTGTTTTTAAAAGGTAATTCCCCTTAATTTGGGAAAATTTCGGCAAGGGGGGGTGGTTTAGTAAAGATATTTTGGAAAATTTTTATAAAAGGGGTAAGATTTAAAAAAAATTAATTTTTTTATGGAAATTTTTGAATTATCCCTTTTTTCATTCTAAAAACAAAAAATTTAAAAGTTTCATTTTACAATTTTAAATTTTAATAGGAAGGTTTTTGCGGTTCATGGTTTTCTTTATTTTTAAAAATTTTAGATTAACCAATGGCTAAATTGCAAAAATAACTGAATCTATGTATATTTAAAAATTAAGTTTCTTTTTTCGGGCTGACATTAAGAAAAGCTGAATTAAAAACCAAATTTAAAAGGGTCGGGAAAATTAAAAATTTTTTTTAGTTTTTTTTGATTTTTTAAAAATGGGTCAAAAAATAGAAATAAAAAAGAAGTGGTTTTTTTCCCCTCTGTTTGATGCAAAAAAAAAGTATTTTTAAGTGTAACCCCGAATCGACCAAATTTTTCTGCTTGTATTACATATTTAATGATTATTACTTAAGATTCTATACAAAGGACGGCGAAACCCCTTTTTAAAGCGCATGATGATATATTCTATTACAAACGTTTTAAATTTTTTTGCGTAACCCAAAAGGGTTTTTTTAGAAGAAAAGAGGGGGTATAGAATTATTAAATTTTTAATTTTTAAATATCATTGTAACTTATTTTAATCAAAAATTTCTATATCATTATCTTTAAAAAATTTATTAAAATTGAAAAACCAAAAATTGGGGGGGTTTTTTAAGAAAAAAATATTGGGGGATGTTTCTAAAAATTTTTTATCAATAGGTAAGTTTTGGAGTTTTTATGCTTTAAAATTTTTTTTTTAAAAAAAATTTAAAATTTAAAACCCCTTTTTTATGGTAAATTACTAAAATTTTAAGTTTTTTTTTATAAATTTAAAAGGTTTTTTTTTACCTGGCCTGAGCAGCAATGCTAAGAAAAAAAAATTATTCTGGGTATCAGGTGCCTGGGTTTTAAACACTAGGCAAGTATGAGAATTTTAGTTTAAGTATTTAATCATTAGACTGACGTATCCCGGGTTTTTTCCTAAAAAAAAATAGTTAAGATAAAAAAAAATTTAAAAGGTTAAAGGGGGTCAAAAACGATCAAAAAAAAAAATTGGTGAATAAGTTAAACTAAGGGTAAGGTTAAAAAATTTCAAGTGGAAAAAGGAAATTTAAAAAGGGTAAGAAAAAAAAAGTCAAATTGGCGATAGAGTTTAAAATGTATATTCATTTAGTGGGAAAAATTTGATAAAATGTAAATATAAAGTAAAAAAAAATCTTTAAAAAAGGGTGTTTAAGTATAATTTTTAAAGAATTTTTTTTCGCCTTTTATTTAACACTTTTTAAATTTCCCCATATAAGCCCGGGGTTCCCTTTTTTTCCATTTAAGCCCATTTTCCCCTTTTTTACCCTTTTCATTCATTTTCCTTCCTTCTATCATCTCCAAACTTTATGCCCATTTTGCACTTTTAACAATTTTTCTCTTTTTTCCTTTATAACCTTTTTTTTGGGCCCCTTTACTTTTCAACCCTTTTTTCAATTTTTTAAACCCTTTTTTCTGGCCCTTTTAAAACTTTTTAAGAAAAAATTGACTAAAATAATTTCTAAAGACGATTTTTGCACAATTTAAAAAATTTTTTTTCATGAATATAAAGGGTTTTCTTTGGGTACCTATTTTAGGATTTGTAAATTAAAAAAAAAATTTTAAGAAAAAGGGCCCAAAAAAATTGAGAATAAATCTAATAAAAACAAATTTAAAAAGATTGAGGATATTGGAAAAAAAAAAATATTAAAAGGATTTAAAAAGGGTTTAAATTTTTAAAAAAAAAAAAAAGGGGGAAAATTATTTAAAAAAAAAAATGGGTATTTTTGGGGGGAAAAGGGGTTAAATCCAAATCAGATTAGTTTTATTATTTAAAAATTCTTTCAATTTTGAGCTTTCCATTTCCCAGGCTTAAAATTTTAAAGTTTTGATTTTCTCAGACGTAATTTTGGGTCTCTGGGAATATCTATTGATTTAAAATTTTCAAAAATTTTTACTTTTTATCACCAATATTTATTTCGTATTTCATTTGTCTTAAACTGCAGTGGGCAAAGGAAAAACCCCCCCATTTAAATTTTAATTTTAATGAGTAATAAAATATTATTTATTTATCTTATTCTGTTGATGTAGTTTTCAGTTGTGCCCAAAATTGTATTTTTTATTTTCACTTCCCAAAAAAAAAAAAAATCTGAGCTTTTTTTTAACATGGGTTTTTAAAAAAAAACAAGATTATTAGAATTTTTTAAAAATAACCTTTATATTTGATTTTCGAATTTATTAAAATATTTCTCTTTTCCATTTCCTTTTTCCATTCTCTCATTTTTAAAGTAACTTTTTAGCAATATTCCTAGTTTTAAATTGTATCACCTCTTTGGTGTGTATTTTGGGAAAATTTTTTTTGATTTTTTTTGTTTATTTTGGTTTTTTAAAGGGAAATTTAATGAGGACGTTTAAAATTTTTGGGTTTGGGTTTTTTTTCCTTTTTGGGTTCGGTTTTAAAAAAAATAATAAAGGGGGGGAGTTTAATTTCCCAATTTTAAGAGTCAAAACGGGGAGACTGTGCTGAAAGTTATTAAAATTTTTAATATAAACGTTTTAAAACAAGAATTTTTAAATTTTAAATTTTAGAAAAAGTGAAAAGTTTTTTGTTTTATTTTTTAAACCCAAAAATAAAAATATGTAACTTTCAACTTCAGAATGGAAAGGTGAGAAGTTTCCAAAATTTTTGTTTTTTTTTTCTACAATTTTAATCGTTTCCTTAGTGACATTCTTAAGATAACTTACCCAAAAAGAGAATGGAAACTATGAACTTTAAAGGGTACTTATTAATTTTAATTGGAAAATTATTTTAATCTATACCTTTTTAACAAATTTAAAAAATTAAAAATTTTTTTAAAATTTTTCAAAGGGGCCAAATTTTAAACTTTGTTTTTAAAAAAATTATGGGCCATAGATTTGTAAAATTAAAGGAGTTTTAAGGAAAAGGGTTTTTTTATGAATTAAAAATTTTAGAATACAAAAAACCAAACAATTAAAATTTTTTTTTTTTTATAATATTAAATTTTTTTTTTATTTCATTTGGATTTAAAATATAGGTGTAAGTGCATTTTTATGTGTTTTACCCCAAACATTATCAACCAGTTTTTGTTGTTTATGTAATATTGCTACGGGAAACCCGCGTGCAAAAAGAAGGGATTTCCTAATTAAAGTGTTTGACCCAGCGGTCCCAGATAAGGTCCACGTGCAAATGAGCTAAATAAAATATTTATTTTTATTAAAACCTAGGAGAAACACGACAAAATAAAAAATTTTTTCACACTGCTTTGTATTTATTTTTAAATTTTTGCCTGAAGGACACGTAAAGGGGGGTTTGAGTCTTTTTTGGGGTAAGAGGTGGGAAACAAAAAGGAAAAAACATTATTTCTTTCAAACCATTTTTTCCATTGGGTCCCAAGTGTGTGTATCTTTTCCCCTTTCCCACAATAGTAAAAAAAGGGTTACCTGGTTTAGTTTTAAGGTGTCAAATTTTTGTGAAATTTGGGGCAAAGGGCAAAACCTCGTTCCGTCACAGATATATCCGAAAGCCAAACCCTTCCCTTTTCCCCCTGACAAGACTTTTATTAATCACAACATGTGAATGTGGGGGAATGCCAGGACTCCCCGGTGGTTCGGGGTTTCACGTTAAAAATCTAGGGCTTCCATTTTTATTCACAATCACCCTACCATTACACATTAGTGTATGTAGGTTTAAAAAACCAAAAAGGTTTAGTAGTTTTATTAAATATTAGTAGTTTTAGTTAAATATTAGTAGTTTTTGTTAAATTAGTTTTGGGAGTAATTAGTAGTTAATTTTTAATTTAATAAATAATAAATAATTAAAAATTTGGGTTTTTCTTACTTTGGGGTTTTTAAACTTTAGAATAGCAGCACCAAAATTTTTTAAAAAATTTTTCTTTATTAAAATTTATTGAATAGGTTTCTGGGTTTTTAGAACCTTTATTTTTCGTGCCCCAGTTTAAAAAAATATCTAGAATAAAATTACCCGAAGATCCTACCATCTCTCCACATTAACTAAAAACCATCTCTCCCTAAACTAAAGCGCCGATGGGGGTTTCCCTAAAAGTTAGAACTTAAAAATTTTTTTTATTGGTACTAAAATGATACCTGGTTCATCCACAAAATTAAAACCGTCTGGAGGGAAAAATTTTTTGTATTTGTCATATAAGGATGTCAGCAAATTAAAAAATTTTGATTTCCCACAGGATTATTAAAGCCCCTCACAACCCAAATGACGTTTGGGGTTAAAGGGGGATTTGAAGCCATTTGGGTTGAATTCTCTTCAGAAAGTCCATTTTAAAACCTTTTTTCCCTTTGTTTGATATGTAAAAATTTTCTAAATTTTATTTCATTTGCTAAATCAATTTTCAAGTCCAAATTTTAAATTTAGGAGAGTAGGACCAAAAAATTCCCCTTTCCATTTTTCGTGCTATACAAAAGAGTTTTGGTTTTGCTGCCGTTTTAAAAAACCGGCCTTTTTTACACATTCCAAACCCCCCCCCCCCCTTTTAACAACAAAATTTGAATTTTTCTCATGCTATATTGTGCCCATCTTACTAGAAGCATTTTAGAGACAAAATTAATTCCCGGGTTTCTTTAATCTTACTTTAAATAGATTGTAGGATATGAAATTCTTTTAGAAAAATTTTTAAAAAAATCCTTTTCCCTTTTTAAGGCCTCCCAAAAAGCCACTCATGCTTCTTCAGACCCAGTTGCTGTTTTTTTTTTCTTTTTATATTTTTTTTGTGACAGGCTTTTTAGCACCCGGCCCATATAGAACCCTCATTATCTACTTAAAGTTTAAAAATGAAATAAGTTATTTTGGGAATTTTTTTAAAGGTTTGGGTAATATTTTATAAAAAAAATTTAAAATGTTGGAAAGAGTTAAAATTTTTTTATTGATAAAATAAAAAGCAAAATAACAAAGATTTTTTTAAAAAAGGATAACTATCCTGTTTTTTTCAACCTGTTTTTTTTGAAATAAAAAATAGTGTGGTAAAAATCTAGCTAGGTACTAAAATTAAAGTATTTCTTTAAAGTCGAAAAAAAGATTTTTCTTTTTTAAAAATTAAATTTCCCTTTTAAAGGGTTTAAAATTTAAAAAAACAGGGGAAAATTATGAAAAAAGGGAAACCAAAAAATTTTCCCAAAAAAATGCAATTTAAAAAAAGGAAAAAAGCAAAATTTTTCTCCGCGTTGACACAAACCAAACTTTTTTTTTTTTGTTTTTCAACCCTGAAAAGCCTCACCCGGCGAGCTCTTAAAAATTTTTAAAACAATTTTAATTTTTTAACATAAAAACCCAAAAATAAGTAAAAAAAACTACAAAAAAAAAATTTTTCAACAAAAATAGCCATAGCAAAAATTTGGGGAATGAGCTGCGGGAGAGGGCCCCCCTCGTCTTGGCCCAAAAAAGACTAACACAGAAAGGGGTTTTTGGTTTAAAATTTGGGGTTTTGAACTTATACGAAAGCTTTTCCCGAAAAGGGTTTAAAAGGTTTTTGGGAAAAAACACCCAAAAAATTTGGTTCCCCAAAAAAAAACCCCCTTTTTACGAAGCTTCCCGAGGGAAAAGGAAAAGTTTAATAAAAAACCAGGGAAGCCTGGGTTTCCCTTAAAAAATTTTTAAACGAAATTTTCCCGGGGCCGGAAATTTGAAAACAAAATGGTCCGAAATTTTTAAAGAAGCTTTTCAAGCAGGAAAATTGAAAAAAACATTTTTTCCGAAATTTTTACGAATTTTCCGAGGAAAGAAAAAATTAAAAAAAAGAGAAGTCCGAATCTAAAAAGAAAGCTTCCCGGCCGGAAAGTTTATAAAAAAAATGCTCCGAAATTATACGAAGCTTCCCCAAAAGGGGAAAATTGGAAAAAAAACTCGTCCCCAAAATTTTTCGAAGTTTCCCGAGGGGCGAAAAATTAAAAAAAGGCTTGTCCGAATTTAAAAAGAAAATTCCCGAGCCGGGAAAGTTTAAACACCCCTGTTTTCGAACTTTTACGGAAATTTCCTTTTCCAAGAAACCCGGAAAGTTAAAACAACTGGTCCCAAATTTAAAAGGGAAACCTTTTCCCCAACCGGAAAGTTGGGAAAAAAACTGGTTTCCCAAATTTACGAAACTTTTTTGAGCCGGAAAGTTAAAAAAACATAGTTTGAAATTATACGAAGTTTTCCCGGGTGGAAAATTGGGGGAAAAAAAATGGGCCGGCCCAAAATTATACGAAGTTTTTCCATTGCAGGGAAAAAATTGAAAAAAACATTTTTTCAAAAATTTACGTAGGGTTCCCGAGTACGTCCCTACTTGGATTTAACCCGTAGTTTAAAAAAAAATACATTAAAAAAAATAAGGCCCCTTTGTCATTGTTTAACAAAACTTTTTGAATAATAACTAAGATTTTATAAAACAACAAAATATTAGATAATTCCCCTGTTAGAGAAGAGACGTAGGGGAAATGACATTTTCCGTCCCTATGGTGTTTTTCCCCCGGAAAAATTTTTTGAAGGTATCCGGGGAAGTGGAATAAAATAACAATATATATAAATCCTATTCCAGGTTACCCTTTTAAAGGTGAAAAAAGTTCCCATTTTCGGAATTTTTATTTTTTGAGTTAAAAACCCTTGCCACATTGTTCCTAAGAATTTTTTTTTTCCCGGAAAAAATTAATCAAAAATTTCATTGGGTTGGGGTTTTCATTATTATTAGGGAAAGGAAAAATTTTAATTTTCTTAGGGGGATAAAATGATTGTAAGTTTCACCCCCCAAATTTGAACCTCGATTTTCCCCTCATCGGTAAATCTAGTTACTGTGAGAGTTTTCTCTTTAAAAAACATACAGCCCGGTGGGGGTGCTTGCTTCCGGGTTTTTTCTTTTTTCTCAAATCCCGTCCCTTTCGTTCTCCCCCCGCTGCTTAATCGGTCGGTGCCCAATGATTTGGGCTTTTTTCCTTTTTTGTTTTGTGTTTTCTTTTTTTGTTTTTTTTTTTATTAAGGGTTTTGTCTTCTTGCTATAAGACAATTTTATTTCCTTTTTTCTTTGGGCAACAATTTTATTTTTTAAATACATCTTTGGGCAGCCCCTTTTTGTCTATGGTCAGAGTTCCTGGGTACAAATCAAGTTTTTCCCAGGTTCGATTCCAGGGGCTGTCCAAACAAATGGGTCTGGAAAAAGGGTTTAAATCAATCTCCTGAAGGGGCAAAAACAGTAGCCCCTTGAATAAATAAGTAGCAGCTGAGGTCGTTTTTCGGTTCTTTTAAAACCCTTTTTCCTCAAATTCTGGGAAAAATATTTATAATGGCAGCGGCCCGCTCGGTTTTGGGATATTCGCTTTCTTTGTTAATAAAAAAGGGAAAACTCATTTTTGAGAGTAAATTTGGGGGTGGTGTGTAGGGCGTATCACGGGCTATGTTTTTTAAATTTTTGTTTTTTTATTTATTTTTGAAATTAATGAATTGCAGGATACCCCTAGGGGGGTTTTCCCCCAAAAATGCGAAAATATTTTTTGGGGGTGGGGGAGGTCCACCCCTTGCTTTGGTGCAGAGGTAAGGGGAAAAAAAGGTTTTGGGGGGGGTTATTTTTAATTGCGTACTCGTTTTAGTAGGGTCCTGCATATATTTTAATTTTTAAAATATTGTTCCGAGTGTAAAAAAAAAAATAAGCATTGGTTTTATTTAATTAAAGGGGAAAGTGAGCTCTTCCCCAAATTTTTTTTCAACCCGATTTGAAATTTTTTTTGGGCTGTCTGTCTGTGGTGGATAAGTCCCCACGATAATTTTTAATTCATTGGTGTTTAAATTTTTAAAATTTTTTCAATTTATTCTTTTAAAACCCTTTAAGTTAAATTTTTGGGCGTGGAAAAAATTAACGGGGTTTTTGGGAAAAAAATAAACCCCTTTTTTGTATAAAACATGGCTGATTAATGATATAAAATATTTACTTTATAAAAGGGAAAAAATGGTACTGGTGAAAATTTTGGGACAACCCTTAAAAATTAAATTTTTCTCTATTTTTTTTGGAATGGTGGGGGAGGGGGGAAGGTAAGGGGAATTGTAAACGAAGTTTGCCCAGGGAAAACCCCGTTCTTAAGAACAACCTTAATGTATTGCATTTGTTCACCTTTTTTAGTGCTGATTTTGAAAGGGCTTTTAAAAACAGGGGGTGTTTGGAATTTCATTTCTCAAACTTCAAAATATAGCTTGTTTGAACCCTTTAGTAATAAAATACCCTTTACAATTTTTATCTTTAAAAACTTTGCTTAATTCCCAAATTAAAATTTTGTTCAACTTTTCAAAGTAAGGCCCCGGGGAAAAATTTTTTCCACATTGTTTTTACGAAAAAGTTGCATAGGGAAATTGGTAGGGGAAAGTCATGTAATAATTGGAAACACTTTCTGTGATGTAGGACGTTAAAAGATTTACCCCCCGAACGTATTCCCCTTTTTATATAGACTAGTGTGCTTTTCTTTTAAAGGGGGTATGTTTTTTTTTGCCGTATTCCCAAAGGGGTCGAGGTGTGTAGTGGGCCCCACTGCATAAGGGGTTTTTGCGATATTAACCGTGATCCTAGGGAGGAAAAATTTTTAAATATAGAACCCCCTACGCACCCAAAATGTGCACTTTGAAGTAGGGGAAAATTTTAAATTTTTGGGTTTGGTTTTTTTTAAAATTTAAATTAAAACCTGGGGTTTATAGATATAAAAAAGGGGTTGTTTTTTTCTGTATTTTTGAAGTAAAAAAAAACGAAACCCGGAGTAAAAACCCTTAAAAACCATTGGTTGTTTTTCCCAAAGCCCCGGGTGGGTTTCTTCGTAGTGCAAATAAAACCAGATCTAGAACCCCAAATTTACCTAAAACAAGTTCTGTTCAAGGATTTAAAAGTTAGTTTTTAATTGTTTCCCTCGTGGGGGTTTTATTGTACAGATGTAATCCCCTCAACAAACAGAGTAACTTTTGTAACATATTTTTTTCTGTGAGAGAGGTGAGGATTGTCCCTTTTTAAGGGTTTTTGAAAAGATGAAGGCCTTTTTTCATAAAAAAGTTCTTCCTTTTTCTGATTTTTTGAAAATTTACCATAAAATTTTCATTTTTCGTTCGTCAACACATTTTGATTTTCAGTGCACCCCCTTTTTTGATAAAAATTTTTTATTATAAAAATTAAAATATATAAAAAAGGGGGAAAATTTTTTTTATTAGCTTTGGCCCCAATTGGGTTTTTATCTTTGTATTTTCTAAAATATTAACTGTTTAAAAAGGATTGTAAACAAAATTGTAAAGCCCAAAAAACACCCCATTTGTTTTAAAAAAAAAAGGGGTTTTTTTTCCCTTTTTTAAAAAGTTGGTGTTTAATTTTTTCTATAAATGTACAATGCTTAAACTTAAACAAAAAAAGAACCCATGAAAAAGGGATTTTTTTTTCAATTAAGAAATAGATCCCAAAATTTTATTTTAATACATTAAAAATTTAAAAAAACGTGTGAGAAAATTGGGAAATTTAAATTTGGTGAAGTGAGGAGGAAAATATTTTGTGCTTGGTTTGCACGGTTTACACCTGCATTTTTAAAAACCCAACAATTTCAACATTGGGTTTATTAAACCCCCGAAATTTTTATCGCCTTTTACTTTTGGGGGTTTTCAAAAAACACGCGCAGTCCCCAGCTCCAAAAAAATTTTTATTAAGGTAAAATATCAATTATATTAAACATTGTTTCTTTTTAAATTTTAAATTATTACCAAATTGATTCGCCATTTTTACCCCTTTTGTGTAAAGCATTTTTTATTGGGAAAGTTCAGAAAGGGCCAAAATTTTTCTCCTTTCAGGGATATTATTAGTTTGGGAAATTTTTTATTTATAAAAATAAATTAATGACAAAAAATGTAATAATAAAAAAAATTTTCTTTTTTTTTATAATACGACAAAAATGTAATATGTTTTGGGAAAAAAGCAAATTTAAAGGAAGTAGGGGTTTTATGTTCTGACCAAAAATGACACCCCCCCCTCCAAAATTTTTGGTCTTATTTTTCATTAACCCGGGCGTGGGCGCTGATTTTTTTTGCTCCTTGCGACTTACGTAAGTTTTTTTTTTAAATACAATTTTTTTTTATCTTATTTTTTAAAAACTCTTCCGTTAGGGAAATTTAAAAATTAACAACTTAAATTTTCTCCCCTCGTGGTATGCAAAAACCCCCACACATGAATGCCAAGTAGTATGCATAGGGCCCTGGCTGGAATTTGATATAGCCCCTTTAAATCCTTAAAGTATTTCTTGACTCTTGAGAAAGGGGTGTTTGGAGAGACTTTTGTCTTTTTTCGATGTCCAAAAGGGTTTTAAATTTCTATTTTTAATTTACTTTTTTTTTCTTTCTGATTTAAAATTTAATTTTTAAAGGTTTCTTTCATAGACAATTTAAATTTCCTTGTTTATTTTAAAATATGAGCTAGAAAATTTTTTTGCTGTTAATTTAATTTAAAAAATGCCCAAAAATTTTGGTTTGGTGTGCACAACAATTATTGATTTTTTCATGGTAAATAAAGCAAATCTCCCCTTTCAACTTTTAATTTTCTGTGAATTTGCTAATTTTGAAATTATTAAAAATTAATTATTGTATTCCAACAAGTGTGCAAAATACATATTAAATTTTAAAAATTTTTTGTAATTTTTTTTAAAAAGCGGGGTTAAAAAAAGTTTTATAATTTAACAGTCCCCAATTTTTGATTCAAAATAATTTAAATTAAATTTCCCCCCGGTTGGGCAAAAAATTATATTTGATTTAAAAAATTTTTAAACCCTGGGATATTTTTAGTTATAAAAAATTTAAAAATTTTTGTTTATTTTTAAAATTTTTATGATTGTTTTTTTTGGGGGCCAATTTTGATTCAAAAAATTTTTTTTTAAAATTACCGAAAAGGCCACAAAATTTTTTATTGGTTTTAAAAATTTTTTATAAATACTTTGACTGAAAAAAAATTTTTTGGTTATTAAAATTTATGTTGATTATCATTTTCTAATAAATTTAAAAATTTTAAACTTATCTGATGATAAATTTTTCAAATTTTGTTTTTATTACTAAATTTAAAATTTTGGAAACCCAAAAATTAATACGGGCTTTGTTTGTCTGCATGTTTTAAAACACAGGGAGGAGGGTTTTAAATAAAAAGAATCAAGGATAAATATTGTTTTAAGTTTTACAGTTAAAAAAAATGAAAATAAAATTTTTTTTTTTTTAAGACTTGGGAAAAATTTTTAAAAATCTTTAAAATAAAAAATATTTTATTTTATAGTTTTTTTTTTGAAAGTCTCACGGTTTTCCAAAAATTCCTGGAAAATCATTAGAGAATTTTTCGAGCATTTATTTTTATTCATTAGGGAAAGCTTTTAAGGGAGGATCTCGCTTTCATAGAGTCAGGGTTTGTGTTTCCTTTTTAAAAGGGTTAGGCTGGGGTTTATTATTCTGAAACTTTGGGTCTTGGGAAAAACTTAAACCGAATTCTTTTTTTTGGGAGGATATTAATCCAGGGAAACCCCTTTTTTCCCCTAGCAGATAAATCAGTTTTTTTGGGGTGGAAAATATCACCCAAAATCATGCTACGATTTATTTTTTAAAAATTTATCTCCTTTCATCTTTTCAAAGTTTGTGGGGCAAAGGCCTTTGGGTTTATAAAAAATAGGGGTTTTTATGTTCTGATATATGAGGTAATTGTCTTGGGAAATTTCCCGGGATTTATGCTTTTATTAGGTAAGACTCTTTTTATGAATCATTTAAGGGAAAACATTTAGAGGGGAATTTTAATTTAAAAACGATTTAAAAATTTAAACCCCTGGGAAATTTTTTTCCAGAAGGGGTTTGTAAATTTTCAACCCCAGGAAAAAAATTGAAACAGAATGCAAGCGAAGAAAAATCAACAAAACCAGAAGACAACAAAGGGGAAGGAAAATAAAAATTTAAAAAAATTCAAAAGAGTGTGATTTAAAACGTGGGTTTTGGGGGCAGGGGATAATCCGTTGGGATAAAAAAAGGGCCCTTTTACTTAACCCCGGAAAGGTGGTTTTAAATAAAAGGTTTTTTTTTGTATTGTATTTAAAATTGGTTTTTAGATTTTATATGGCCCTTTAAAACGTGGAAAAAAGTTGCATATTAAAAAAATGTATTTGTACCTTTTTTTTGGGGAATTTTTTTATCGACATTTTGAATAGGAAAAGGGCCCAAAAGATAAGGTGAAAATTGTAAATTTAAACCCAATTTTAAATTTTTATTGTGGTCCCCAAAAAATTTTTTGTACAACCATTTTTTCCCGGGGATTTTGGGTATAATTTGTATAACTTTCTATATTTAAACTCCTTTCCAAAAAAAACATCTATCTTGGAACTAATCCCAAGGAAACCCCTTAAAATCATATTCCCCAAGGAAGTAAAAAGAAAAATTTTGAAGGGGTATAAATCATTTTTCCCTTTGTTTAAATGGGGAAAACAAAATTTGGGGGAAAAACCTTTGGGAAATTGGGCCCGAAGGAATTCAAGCCCCGATCTCCCCCTTTGCAGAAAGGGGCAGTTTTAAAAAACATTAAGACGCCCTTTAACCCCTTATCCACTGAAACGGGCTATTAAGCCCCAAAAAAGTTTTAATGAAATTTAAGTGTATTTAAAAAAACGGTTTATTTTTGGCTCTTTAGTTGTATTTTTTCAACATAATTAAAAATTTTTAAAAAGTCAAGAAGTCAGGGAATTTTATTAAAAAGTATAATCCATGGTTTAAGGGCATTAAAGATGTTTTTTCGGTCATTTTTTAAAAACCCCCCTTATTCACCAAACAATAAAAGGGTGGCACACAAACCCTTTTACCACGTGACCTTTGTGCTCGCTTAAAAATGTTATTTTTTTCAAGCGTTTTTACTAACCTTTCGGGTTGGTACCCTCAATTTTTAAATAAATAAAAAAATGTGTTAGGAACTCTTAAAAGTTATTTAAATTTAAAATTTAAAAAGACTCGCAAAATTTTCGTGAAGGGAGACTGGAAAACCCTTTGAGAAAAACCCTCCTAAGTGCACTAGATCTTATAGAGCCTCGATCTCCGTGCTTCGACAAAAATATCCAACACGAGAAAAGCACGTTAGGCCATGTGAGTAGGGGGGTTTGTGCTATTCTGCAACACAGCCATTAAATTCCTGTTTTTTATGGATTCTGAGATGAAAGGATAGGCATGTGGGAGGAGGATGTGGAGGGTTGGAGCCCTCAATGTGAGGTCGGATCCTGAGATGCCAGGGGGAGGTGGGGTGATGTCAGAGAGACATGATGGTGTGTTTTCTGTTTTTGGTGCGGGTTCTGTGACTCATTAGCAAATTGGAAGGGGGTTTGGGGGATGGAGGACTTGGGTGGAGGGGGAGGGGGGCAAAAAAAATTTTGGGACACATCGGAGGAGGGTGGGGCAGAGGACACGACGGGAGGCTGGAGGGGAGGGTTGTTGAAGCACCAGACTGGGATGGCTTGAGAGGGGGGTTTTGGGGGGACTAGCATACGGGGGGCAGGGGTTTTCTCTCCCTCTCAGTGGGAGGGCAGCTTATGGACCTCGAACCCCCGATGGTCAAGATATGACAAGTATTATTCACCTCTAAATAAATATTATCCAGCAAATGCGGGTTCACTTCCTCTAATTAAACCTTCCCAATTCCTACGTGGGAGGGGAGACTTATAAATATTATCCTGCAAATGCGGGTTCACTTCCTCTAATTAAACTTCCCAATTCCTACGTGGGAGGGGAGACTATAAATATTATCCTGCAAATGGGTTCACTTCCTCTAATTAAACCCCTTCCCAATTCCTACGGGGGAGGGAGAACATAAATATTATCCTGCAAATGCGGTTCATTTCCCTTTAAAATTTTAACCTTCCCAATTCCTACGTGGGAGGGGAGACTATAATATTATCCTGCAAATGCGGGTTCACTTCCTCTAATTAAACCTCCCAATTCCTACGTGGGGGACAGTTTTATGGACCTCGAACCCTGAGGTCAAGATATGACAAGTTTATTCACCTCTAAATAAATATTACCCGGGAAAAATGCGGGTTCACTTCCTTAATTAAACCTTCCCAATTCCTACGTGGGAGGACGCTTATGGACCTCAAACCCCCGATGGTAAAGATATGACAAGTATTATTCACCTCTAATAAATAGTTCAGTTTTTTTCTAAAATATTATCCTGCAAATGCGGGTTCACTTCCTCTAATTAAACCCTTCCAATTCCTACGTGGGAGGGGAGACTATAAATATTATCCTGCAAATGCGGGTTCACTTCCTCAAATTTAAAACCCTTTCCCCAAATTTTCCTACGTGGGGGGGGAGACTATAAATATTATCCTGCAAATGCGGTTCACTTCCTCTAATTAAACCTTCCAATTCCTACGTGGGAGGACAGCCGAACCCTGATGGTCAAGGAAATGAAAGTAATTATTCACCTCTAAATAAATAGTACAGTTTTTTTAAACCTAGTATATTCTTAATATTACATTGATACATTTTATATATTCAGTACAAAATTCTCTCTCTCTCAAGTCTTAGTCTTTTCAACTACACATATATAGTCTTTCACCACTTGATAAGATCGTATTTGTCTTTCGCCTAGATAGATCAGTCCGCGCTGCGACGCGTTAAACCGACTTCTGTATCTCGCGCCAAAGTTTTTACCTGGAAGATGCACTTTCCCCCACAAGTCCAGCGTCACGATGTTCGGCTCGTCTCCGGCTCGCTGATCTCTTCGTCCCCTTTCCCAGGTGACGAACGTTGTAGGCCCAAATATTTTTCGAGTTCAGAGATGTTTTTGGGACGCGGTCGAGTTCCTCCGCTCGATCCGATCCAGCTCAATGCAAAAAAGGCGTCTTCGTCGAGCAGGGGAGCGTTTCCCGCTGAGAATTTGTGGTTCGTCCCCTTCCTTCACTTGTAGACGGCACTGATGTTGAACAGTTCTCGACGGACTGACTCGCCTCGTACATTCCCGGATTATGGCATCCGGCCATTGCACCGAAGAGTCGCTGTAACCCTTCTCGGCTCTCGCGATGTAGTATCCAAGCTGTTGTCTGAGATCTTAATTTCACTCATGTCCTCCAGACGATAACCCAACCGTCTAAAAAATTTCGAATGAGATGCGTCTCCCTACCTCCCGCTCGCTTTATATGCTCGGGATGGAGGGAAAGGGGCATACCCTCTCACCCCTCCTCTATATCCTTCGCTCGAAACCACGAACCAACCATTTGACGTACGCTCTATTTCCGGAACGTCTGACTATCTTCTTCCACGAGGTAGACGTCAGGATACGAAGTCTTTCTAAGTTCCCTTTGCGTAGAAACCGCCCCTGATAGGGTTACCTTTTTATATCTTCGAGTAAGAAGGTCTGGGATTAGTCTCGACCCCCTTTCGTATTTTAAACAGTTCATCGACCAGTTTTCTAAAACATCCTTATACTTGCTGATACGGAAATATCGGTGTGGCAAGATGAATTGCCAACAAACCCCGATGGTTTTGACTTCAATCCTCAGTCATGACAAAGATCGGGAATTAAGGTTAAATATCTATAATCTTAATATTACATTGGGTCGGGTCTTGAACCTTGGGATATGACAAGTATCCACTCTACCTCCAACAAATGCGGATTTTACTTTCCCAAGGGTTGAGTGTTCATCGGTGTGACGACAGCTCGGGTCTGAGCGTAAAGATTGGGAATATTACTTGATACATATATCTTAGTCTTTTTTAATCCCTCTTCTCAAACATTGACGGTCCCGGAATTAAAGGGTTAAATATCTTCCTTAGTCTGTCAAACGCAGATGGCCTGGCTTCAATCCTCGGGAGGATGGTGGTGGGAGGGCCCCGAGAGATCAGGTTTCAATCCCTGACTTCAATCCCTTTGTCCTGACAAGATGATTACCAAAACACCCCTCAATCATGCTTCACATTACAACACTATCATACATTACAACTATCATACATTACAACACTATCATACATCACCACTATCATACATACCATATCATACATCACCACTATCATAAAATCACCACCTTCTTATTACAACACACTATCATACATCACATTACAACACACTATCATACATCAGCACTATCATACAACATACATCATACATCATACACTATCATACATTACAACATATCATACTCACCACTATCATACAACACTATCATACATCACCACTTAAAATCATACATTACAACACTACATACATCACCACTATCATACATTACAACACATCATACATCATCACTATCATACATCACCACTATCATACATCACCACTATCATACATCAGCACTAAACATAATCACCACTATCATACTTACAACACTATCATACTCACAGTGAAGTGAGGACAGCATACTAAATGAATAGAGTCCATTTACGTCCAGATAGACAATGTAGGACTCGGCTTGGAAGGATCAAAACGGTCCATATAGCGATTAAATTCGCTACAGCGTGACGATTAGCCAACAAAACATATCCCTCCGGATAGCTCCCTCAATGAATGATGAGTGTCCACATCATCGATTAATTCGAGCGTACCCGGTTTTTTCTCAATAGAGCCTGGTACGCTAGACTGGGAGCGTAAGGGACCATCCGGGGTCGAGCCTATACGTCTTCATGCAGAGATCACGAAAGTTCTCAAAGACGTCCCCTAGTAAAGTTACGTCTGTGTACAGGTAGAGGTTCGAATATCCCAAAGATTCTTACATTCGAATAATCGCCAAACCTCACAGGCGTGATCATAGTCTTCCTGAGAGATATGATATCCGTGAGCGCGTTGTAAATTTATCTTTGCTCGGTAACTGAGTCTTGTCTAGCCGCTCGAATGAATCAATATAATCATAGGGAACATCCTTTTCGTGTAACTAATTTAAAGCGTTCATCCTCAGGATGGAATTACGCTGATTTAAGT